>PVJS01011989.1:32246-44779 GCA_004027185.1 Glis glis | reverse complement strand
AAAAAAAAAAATAAAATAAATTTACATCAGTTATGACTGGATTTGATTTGTTCACATGAATCTAGTCTTATTACCAATTTTATTATGACTTATCCTCTGAAGGAAAAGAGATAAGAAATATTTAATATTTAATGTTAATTAAATAATATTAAAATATTTAATATATTTACTATTTAATCAGTGAAGACTTTTTTTCTTTGATAGGCTATTTCTTTAAACATGTTTTAGATAATACTGATATTATGCTCTTAGCACTGTTTTCAGATTCAGGAACTACAGAATCTCAATGCTCTGAGGGATGGAGAGAGGACAGTTAATTCCAGGAATAGGGGTTCAGCTGAATTAGAGAAATAGCTTCTAATATTCTATAGAAACAGAAGGGTACCTATGGGTGACAATAATTGAATATTTCAAAAGAGCTGGTAAAGAGGATTTTTATTGTTCCCATCACGAAGAAATGATTCTGAGGTGATAGATATTCCACTTACCCTCCTCTGATCATTATTCATTGTGTGTGTGTGTGTGTGTGTGTGTGTGTGTGTGTATATATATATAGTCACACTATACCCCATAAATATGTACAATTACTATGTCAATTAGAAAAACATCTCAATGTTCTTAAAATCTGAGTCATGAATTCATTTCAGAAAAAAATGTTAAGCCTAACTCCCTCTCAGTCCACCAAAGTATTTTTTGGGAGAGAGTACTGGAGTTTGAACCCAGGAACATTCTACCTCTGAACCAGCCCTTTTTATTTTTTATTTTGAAACAGGGTCTTGCTAAGTTGTTGTGGGTCTTGAGGGTCCTGCTAAGTTGCTGAGACTGGCCTTGAATCTGTGAACCTCCTGTCTCAACCTCCCAAGTACTGGGATTACAGGTATGCACCACCATACCTGGCCCCTTTTTTTCCTTTTTTTGGTGGTACTGGGGATTGAACCCAGAGACATTCTACCCTGAGCTACACCCCCAGACCTAATTTACTTTTGTTTTGAAGCAGGGTCTTGCTAGGTTGCTGAGAGTCCCACTACTTGCTGAGGCTGTCCTCGAACCTGCGATCCTCCTATCTCAGCCTCCCAAGTACCAGGATTAGAAGGCATGTGCCACCACACCCAACTTCTCCAGCAAGGTTCTTGACAGAAGATCTCCAATCCTTTGCCTTGACTCAGCCACCATGTGTGTGCAAGGAGCTGGGCAGGCCTGGCTGCCTGATATATCTGAGTTGCTTTTGCCTCCACAGAGCTTAATACCACAAAGGCACAACTACTAAGACTATGTCCTTCTATAGCCAAACAGCCCCATGCAATCACCTTTCCTGCCCATCTGAGAAAGGCACCATGCTCTCTCCCTGTCCCCACGTTGTTTCCTGACAGTATATTTTCAATTACATAATCTATTACCTTCCCTCTATTTACAAGGCAGTTGACTTGTACTTGGGAGACGGAGACAGGAGGATCTGGGTTCACGACCAGCCTCAGCTACTAAGTGAGGCCCTTCGCAACTTAGTGAGACCCTGTTTCACAACAAAGAATAAAAAATAGGACTGGGGGTGGAGTTCGGAGGTAGAATGCCCTTGGGTTCAATCCCCAGTACCAAGGGGAAAAAAAAACAATACTGAAAACTCTGATATCTTTTTTTTTGTGTGTGTGTGGTACTGGGGATTGAACCCAGGGGCATTCTACCTCTGAGCTACACCCCCAGCCCTATTTTTTATTCTTTATTTTGAAACAGGGTCTCACTAAGTTGTGGAGGGCCTCACTAAGTAGCTGAGGCTGGCCTCGAACCCGGATCCTCCAGTCTCAGACTCCCAAGTACTGGGATTATAAGCATACACCTGGCTCAGTTTCTTAGTTTGATTTATAATTTTCAAATATGTAAATATATGAAATCTAGACCTTTGTTTACATTTGTCTCAGGTCCCCAAAATATTAGGGACAGTAACAAAAGATCTTGGCAATGTCATCTAACACATTTCATTTCAAGGAACAACACTGGAGTATAAATGCACACCTGGAGGTGGACTGATGTGTAGACCATTCTTCAGACTCCACTGCACAGGGAAGATACCAGGACTGTTGACATGGCACACAAATGATCGCCGCGCATGGTCCCCTGGTCGCAAGTCATCCATTTCCACCAGAAAGTACTTCTCATCAAAAACCTAGACATGCAATTAACAGATAAAATAGACAAATAGCATATGTTTGGCATACAGACATGTAACAAAAGTTCATACTCAACCTTGGTATTAACAATACTAAACATTCAGCCAGGCATGGTGGTACAAGCCTGGAATCCCAGTCCTTGGGAGGCTGAGACAGGAGGACTGAAGTTTTGAGGCCAGCCTCAGCAACTTAATAAAACCCTGTTTCAAAATAAAAGGGCTGCAGGTGTAGCTCAGAGGTAGAATGCCCCTGGGTTTAGTCCCCAGTACCAAAAGCAAAACAATACTAAACATTCATAGTATTAGGTATTATTTTAATTAAATAGTTTGCATATATTAGTTCAATTTTACTCTTCCTAACAATCTAATGAGGTAGGTACCACGTATCATCCCCATCTTGCAGATTAAGGAAGAGGAGTTTAAAAAAAGCTTAAATAACTTGCCCAGGTTACTAAGCCAGGAAGAATCAGAACCTGGATGCAAACCAAGTAACTGGGCTCCAAACAAAACTTAGTTTAACCTTAGTGAAGGGTCAACTACACTAGTATATTAGTTTTCCAGATCATAGCCCAGTTTCAAATGCCAAAGAAAGAAGTTAATGGACCTCCTCTGGCTCATAACCAGCCCACATCTCTTCAGATTCCAGATAGTGTCTTATGAGCTTACTTACAGGTTCAGAATCCCTCCTTGCACTGAGAATAATCTACCACGGTAAGGAAAATTTACACCACAATGGGTCAGACGATTCAGCATCCAAGCCATTACTCCACCAGTCACACTCTACTTTGGGTTTTACTTCAGCAAGTGAGCTTCTGCTTGAGTCCTAAACCAACTCCTCTCCCTTATGTAGTAAGAGGCCTTGACAACTGGGCCATGACAACATGTGCAGCTCTTGTGGTTGCTCCTAACAAGAGCCTTTCTTTTGTCAGTCTCCCCAAATATTACAGTCTAAATCTGGAATACATAGCAATTGCCTGCTCACACATCTCCTCAAACAAGAAGCCGTGTACCTGGCTGGACAATGCTCATACTGCCTGCCTCCACACTTTATACACATCAAGGCCTACATACCAGGTAAACTAGGCATGCCCCAAAGAATGCAGTGCCCAGGCCTGAGACTGCTTTGGTTGGCTAGGGCTACCTAATTCTGAAAAAGTTATGAAAAACTGGACAATACAAAATGTGCACAGAAGTAATTCTGGCTTTATCATAACAATGAGTTGGATTAGCAGAGCCTGAAGATCAGAACACTTCAATATTCTAAACCAGTCACTCTGAAGGGGATTTTTATTTTTTTTGGTACTGGGGAATTGAACCCAGGGGTATTCTACTACTGAGCTACATCCCTGGCCCATTTCATTTTGAGACAGGGTCTTGCTAAATTGCTGAGACTGGCCTTGAACTTGCAATCCTTCTGCCTCAGTCTCCCTAATTGCTGGAATTAAGTCTGTGCCATTGCCAGCCCTATAGGGATTCTGGGATTCTTTTTTTTCTTTTTGGTACTGGAAGCTACTGGAAGCTGAACCCAGGGGCCTTCTTCCTCCGAACTACACCCCTAGCCTGATTATTATTATTATTTTTTTTTTTTGGCGGTACTGGGGGTTGAACTCAGGGCCATTCTACCTCCGAACTACACCCCTAGCCTTATTTTTTTTTAATTCTTTATTTTGAAACAGGGTCTCACTAAGTTGTGGAGGGTGTCCCTAAGTAGCTGAGGCTGGCTGCAAACCCGGATCCTCTGGTCTCAGCCTCCCAAGTACTGGGAATACAAGCGTGCGCCACCACGCCCGGCTTATTTTTTATTTTGAGATAGGGTCTTGCTAAGTTGCTGAGGGTCTCACTAATTTGTTGAGGCTGGCCTCCAACCTGAGATCCTCCTGTCTCAGCCTCCCAAGTTCTAGAATTATAGGCATGCACCATCATGCCCAACGCTACAGGGATTCTTACCAAGAGAATTGCTTCCATTTTACCTTAACAACTGTAGCAGGAGAGATCCCAAAAGGAGACCAAGGGTCTACAGCTTCCAATTTCATATTTACAGAGAATGTATGGATGCCAATAACTTGTTTGTCCTGAAATACAAACACCAAAAAGGAATAAATATATGTTATTTTTTTATTAGTTTTATGCTCATATGTAGCTAAATACCACTCTAAGTAATTGAAAGAATGGAACTGTCCAGCTTCTGATAAATCCTGTATTTTTCCCCCTGGGAAAAAACTATTCAGAATAAAATAATAATAAAACATTCCACCTCTCTACATTTGAGACACAAGGGACATCTGAAGGAAAACACAAATTTATTTTATAACAAGTTAGGGCTATGTAGGTAAGAGTAGAAAACATTCAAATTGCTTTAAGAGAACTTGGGGATAAAACCCAGACAAGTGTTGGAAGAAATCAAGGGTGATCATCACTCCAGCTTTAACCTGACTCCCTCTTACAGAGCCCACAGCACTCTCCTGCCTCCAGGAGTTATTTTTTTGCTTTTCACTTCCTCAAATTGCTTAGCTTTACTCTACTTTAAGGAGAGAAATATCTATCACGTGTTTTTGCTTTTACCTTAAATAAGTAAGATGGTAATGGCTCTTCCTCTTCCTCTTTCACTTTGGCCAAAATCTCTTGCCACTCAGCTTCATTTTTCAGATGTCTGATGGCTTCAGTAAGATAAGACAGCATGCTTTAGAAATTCTATATACTTTTTATTCCAAAAGCATTTGCATAAACAAAAAAAGTACTTCTACTGGAAACAGAAAAGGGTTCTAGTCATTTATACTCATCTTCACTCAAAAAAAAACTTATACCTTAACCTCAGTCCTCTGTCTGCTCTGTTTAGAACGCTAAGTTTTGTGAAAATACCTATGATAAGATTATAAGGAATGCTCTAGTCCATAAAATAAGAAACATCCAAACTAGGATACATAGTAATAAATGCAAATTGATTTAAGTAAATCAATTTAATCATTACTAGTATTTCTTTTAATGCATAATTTGCTATGAACTCAATTTGCTGTATATATCTATCTGAATGCTACCTAGAATATTTTTTCTTTGTTCTGATAAGGGGTCAGTATGGGTTAGGGCTGAAGTCTATGAGGTATATCAATATATGTGATATATTCTAAGTACAAGAAAATCAAAAGAAAAATAGGAACTTAATTTAACAACTCCATATAAATTTGTTGCAATATCTCTACTATGTGAACTAACAAAGGTTTTCAAAATATGTAGAATAATATATTTTTCAGACTCATAGATATTAATAATAACATAACAATAATGTAATATCTAATTTTTAAAATGCTATATTAGTCTTCACCTAATGGGGGCTGAAGCGCATATCCCTGTTGAGCAGCCCAACCAACATGATGAAGAAATGGATCCAAGTAATACAACCAATGTTCAAAGTTGTCAGGACTTTCCAATCCTTCGTAACGCAGCTTCAGCCGTCCACCAATGTTTTCTACTACAGTAACAATCCAAGTGCTTAAACAGTCCCGAAAAGCTTGGCATTCTAGCCTGGATCCTGGAGCAATAAGATCTAAAGGATTCCGTCCATTACGGAGCTATAGTTTTAAAAAGTGAAATGATTGAGTAAGAGAAGTTAACATAGTATTTTATACAAGTCAAGTTCTAAATGATCTTAAACTAGCCTTCATATTTTTTACTCACTCAAATGCCAGTAGCACTAAATTATCTACTATTACACAAGCCTCTTAAATATTACTTTTAGGTGATATGAAAATGTTAATCTTAAAGAAAACCTACCTATAACACAATAAAATTATTCTAAAAAAATCTCTCTCTAGAATGTTATTTTATTTCATTTAGTAAGAATTTTTAAAATATCATCATCACTTTTTTTGTGTGTGGTACTGGGGATTGAACCCAGGGGCAGTCTACCTCCAAGCTACACCCCCCAGCCCTATTTTTTATTCTTTATTTGGAAACATGGTCTCACTGAGTTGCTGAGAGCCTCACTAAGTTGCTGAACCTGGCTGCAAACCTGCAATCCTCCTGTCTCAGCCTCCCAAGTACTGGGATTACAAGCATGCACCACCACACCTGGATAAAATATCATTACTTTGTGACTGATTAAAAAAGAAAATATTATCACTAAAGAAAATGTCAAACAGCTGGGCGTGGTGGCACATGCCTATAATCCCCAGTACTTGGGAGACTGCAACAGGAGGAATGCAGTTCAAGACCAATCTCAGCAATATAACAGGCTGGGAGTATAGCTCAGAGGTAGAATGCCCCTGGGTTCAATCTCTGGTACCAAAAAAAAAAAAAAACCAAAACCAAAAAAAAAAAAAAACCACATCAAACTCTCCTATAATCCCACCTCTAAGAAAGAACTACTGTAAATGCTTTGACATAGATTCTATTTCTACACAGAAGTATCTACCACTGCATCTTTCTCTCCTATTTTTTAAAAATGGGAGCACTGTATACTGTTCTTCAATTTGTTCTTCACTTGATACATCATAGATATCTTTCTACTATGCAGAGGTAAATCTTCCTCATCTTTTGAACTGTTTTATGATATTCTATAGTATAAATGGGCAATAATTTATCCTTCTGATAGCATTTTGCTCATTTCTGATTTTTTTTATTCATTTCACAATGTTCTAATGAACATAGTAAGAACTTTTGATTATACTGAAGGAAAGGGATTTTTTTTGGAAAGGGAAAATTTAACGCTATCTAAATATATATTAAAAACTGTAATAAAGAATAGAAAAGGAGGGGCTGGGGATGTAACTTAAGTGGGAGAGCTCTTGCCTAGCATGCATGAGTCCCTGGGTTCAGCCCCCATTACTACCAAAAAAAAAAAAAACAAAAGAAAAGGAACACTCATTACAAAATCATCACTTAATCATTTCTGAATACTCAATACTCAATTTACTTTTTTTTTTCTTGGTGGTACTAGGGATTGAACCCAGGGGCATTCTACCTCTGAGCTACACCCCTAGCCCTTTTGGAAACAGGGTCTCTCTAAGTTGTGGAAGGCCTCACTAAGTTGCTGAAGCTGGCTGAGAACCTGCAATCCTCCTGTCTCAGCCTCCTTTTTTTTTTAAGTAAGAATTGCTCCACGAAACTTCCATATCCAGGTATGCAAAAGAATATATGGACAAACAAAGGAACACATTCATAGCTAAAAGTTTCCAGATGGCAGAATAATGATCAATGCAGAGCAGGATGTTTTATCAGTTTATTTGTTCATGACTTCATTTATTTATTCATTCAAATTTTACTGTGTTTGGTATGTGACAGGCCCTGGGCTCAGCATAATGAAATGAGTCAGAGTATAAAAAATAAAGAACAGCTTAAAATAGAATGTTCACCCAATCAAAATTTAAAAGGAAATGTGAATAGGTCATAAAATTAGATGTAAGAGTTAAAACTATCAAACTCTTAGAAGAAAATATAGGAATTATATTAGAAGAAAATATAAGAATTATTTTTCTTCATTTTTTTCTTTTTTCTTTTTAGCATGGAATAAGACTTCTTGACCTTAGGTTAAGCAAAGCCTTCTTAGATATGACACCAAAACAGAAGAAACAAAAGAAAAAATAAACTGGGTTACATCAAAATAAAAAAAAAATTTCATGCTGCCAATAACAAAAAAGACAACCCATAGAATGGGATAAAATGTAAGGAACTCTTACAATTCAATAATAAAAAGTCCAATTTTAAAATGGGAAAAGACATTACTCCAAAAAAGATACATAAATGGCTAGTAAGCACAAAAAAAGATGCTCAACCTCATTAACCCCTTAGGAAAATACAAATCAAAATGAGATGCCACACTGACTAGGATAGCTATAATTGAAAAGATAACATGTTGGCAAGGATGTAAAGAAAGTAGAATCTTCTTCACTTATCACATTTCACATGAACCACATAGAATTCTGCTGGTATAATAGAAAGTGTCAAGATATAATTTAGAAATTCATTACCAATAAATTCATTTCACATAATCAAGAAATATGTACCCACTAACAAGTTTAAAAGCCACACTAACGTAAAGGAACTGCTGAAAGTAGGTAAGAGAAAGATAGGTCCAATGTCTTCTGAGCAAAAGAAAAAGGGATCTCTGGTGTAAGAATTACAAATGCCCACCCTAAAGCAGAATCAACCTCTGCTTAAGTTGCAGAGTAAGGCTGCATTTCCCAAGTGTGTAAAATGGGTTTCTATATGTTAGCAACTAATTCAGATTTTTAGGCACTGAGAAAACCACCAGTTTGCAACCTCTAAAAGTAAGTTTAAAATTGCTAATACCTACACCTATATCTCTAGTAATAATGTTTATTTCCTTCAGAGGAATGAATTAGCAACCAATTTCAGATTCCTTACAAGGGTTTTCCACACTGATTTGGCATGCAGTAATACTCACGCCCTCTAGCAGTGGAACAGGAGGACTACATGCTCCCATCAGGGTCTGCTGCAGAAATGCATCCCAATCAGACATTTTATCTCTGATGCCTAGATAAGGGAAAAAAAATTACTGTTACTCATAGTGTCATTCACAGAACACAAAGAAATAAACACATAGACATGGCTTAGAAGTGTGTTTTTCATTTGAAGATCTAAGAGTCCAATGTAGTACTTCTTTGGGAAACTGAAAAGACAAGACAAAAAAAATAATCCCGCTCTAGACAGAACTACTTTCTGGTTCGTTTAATAAGAGCTGTATAAAAAACAAGGAAAATAAGAATTGCATACAAAACAACTTCTGTCTGTGCACAGTGGCACATGCTTGGAATCCCAGCTACTCTGGAGGCTGAGGCAGGAGGATAACTCTAGTTTAATCAAATAGTTAATGAGAAGTTTTTCTTCATAAAAGTATTTACCAGCTCTAAAAATAAACATTTGGTTCCCTGACATCCTTCAAAGGCCATCAATGAGAGTCTAGTTTAAAAATTCACTATGATGCCGGGCGTGGTGGCGCACGCTTGTAATCCCAGTACTTTGGGAGTCGAAGACCGGAGGATCCGGTTTCACGGCCAGCCTCAGCTCTCTCTCTCTCTCTCTCTGTCTCTCTCTACTTAGTGAGGCCCTCCGCAACTTCGTGAGACCCGGTTTCAAAATAAAGTATAAAAAATAGGGCCAGGGGTGTAGCGCGGAGGTAGAACGCCTCTGGGTTCAATCCCCGGTACGGCAAAAAAAAAAGAAGGGACATATGTTTTCATTAGTATGTGCAACCTAGGGAGTAGTGGGGACACACAAGGGACTCCGGTTGATAATGGAGAACCCTCAGTGGGGCAAGGGAAGTGGTACAAGGCAAGGGGAAGGGCAAGAAAGAAGCAAATCAGTGGAATTACTATCATGAACAATATGTACATGTGAAAATAATACCAACATCATTCTCGGTACTTCATACAGCTGGGGGGAGGTGGGGGGGACACTAAGAGCTGTGTGCATGTATATTAACATCAAATAGATATTCATTGTGATGTAAGACTCCAATGCACCAATAAAAGCACATTAAAAATGTTTTCTTTATCTTCCATTTCTCTTCAGATACTATTTATGGTATTGATTCATTCCTGGGTTCACTTTAACTAGGTTTTCATGTCTAATTTATTTCCAGCCTAAGTTCTACTTTTTCCTCTTTTCAAATCTTTCCTTCCTCCAATCACAACATTTTTTAATTTTTATAAATTCTGGGGGTTTTTTGTTATTGTTGTTGGGTTTTGTTTTGTTTTGGTAGTGGTGGTAGTGGGAACTGAACCCAGGAGTACTCTACCCCTGAGCTACATGCCCAGTCCTTTTTTTTTTTTTTTTTTTTGAGACAGGCTCTCACTAAGTTGCCCAGGCTAGCCTCAAACCTGCGATTCACGATTCCCCTGTCTCAGTCTTCCAAGTACTGGGATTTACAGGCATGCGCCACTGTGCCCAGCTTCGTTATTACTCTTTCTTTGAGCTTCTTTTGAAATGGTTTTATCTGACACAATGTTCACTTCATCTCTTTTGTAGTTAGTTATGTTTCTCTAGAAGGATTATATTCTACTCTTTTCCTTTTTTTTTTTTTTTTGGCAGTACCAGAGATTGAACCCAGGGGCATTCTACCTCCAGGCTATACCCCCAGCCCTATTTTTTTATTCTTTATTTTGAAACAGGGTCTCACTAAGTTGCGGAAGGCCTCACAGTAGCTGAGGCTGGCCGTGAACCCGGATCCTCCAGTCTCAGCCTCCCAAGTACTGGGATTATAAACGTGCACCACCACGCCTGGCTCTACTCTTTTCCTTTTTTTATATAATAATTTTATATAAGATTCAACTAAAATTCTTTACTTCGCTCCGGATTAAATGAGACACACTTTCTTATACTCTCAGGATAAGACAGTGGGCCAAGTAGCTTCATGTCTCTAGAGCTTCCTCTTGTATGGTTTCTTATATAAAGTAAAAAAATATATATATGTCCAGCTAGAAGACCACACCCTCAGTACCCTAATAACAGCTCTTCATTTCTAAATATCTTCTTCACTAAAAGAAACCAGGACTTCTTGGGGAAATGGCTGATTTCAGGTCTGAGACAGAAAAGCTTCTTGAGCCAAACAATAAAAACAGCTCAAAGAATGAAAGGGTCATATCAAAGGAACACATCAACCAGCTTGAAGAGCTAACCCACTGGCCAAATCTAGGACAATTTCAGCATCAAAACAAATGATAAAGCCAGGCATGGTGGCGCACGCTTGTAATCCCAGTACTTGGGAGGCTGAGACTGGAGGATCCGGGTTCGCGGCCAGCCTCAGCTTATTAGTGAGGCCCTCTGCAACTTAGTGAGACCCGGTTTCAAAATAAAGAATACAAAATAGGCCAGGTGTGGTGGCGCACGCTTGTAATCCCAGTACTTGGGAGGTGGAGACCGGAGGATCCGGGTTCACGGCCAGCCTCAGCTCGCTCTCTCTCTCTCTCTCTCTCTCCCTGTCTCTCTCTCTCTCTCTACTTAGTGAGGCCCTCCGCAACTTCGTGAGACCCGGTTTCAAAATAAAGTATAAAAAATAGGGCTGGGGGTGTAGCTCGGAGGTAGAATGGCCCTGGGTTCAATCCCCAGCACCGAAAATAAAAATGTAAAAAAAAATTATAATAAAAGATTATAACCCATTGAATAAAATCAGAATCACAAGTCAATAAGGACATACTACATGCATGTGTATATACATAAACGGGGGGAAGAGAAAGCTTCTTCTACAGTAGAAAGCCAATTAAGAAATATAGGAGAAATTAGAAAAACACCATTTGGTAACCACTAGAGTAATAATTGTTTCAAATAAAACTTAGCAAGTGGATGCTAAAAATAGTGGGTGAAAGTTTGAAGAGTGATAGGATATTTTTATAATTGCCAAGTATCTTCCCACAAGATACTAATTATTTAAAAAAGTAAAAGAATAATTTTGTAGTGGAAAAACTTGACATATACCAACTTAACCAAGTGATGAAAGTATCACAATATGAATCTCCTAGTAGGATACACTGAAAGGACATAATTTCTGCATTTTTCCTACCAATAGTACACAATCTAAATCTAAAGAAACATAAGACAAATCCAAATTGGGAGTGATTCTACAGAATAAATGACCTATATTCTTAAAAAATGTTAAGACCATAAAAGACAAAGAAAGATTAAGAAAACTAAAAAGACATGACAATTAAATTTCATGTGATCCTGGATTGGATCTTGGATGAGATACAAAAATAGGACTTAATGAACATTCCTTGGAGCAGAACATCATGAATATTATTGAGAAGACTGGCCTATACTTTTATTGTGTGTGTGTGTGTGTTTGTGTGTGTGTGTGTGTGTGTGTGTGTGTTAGTGGGGATTAAACACAGGGGCATTCTACCTCCAAGCTACACCCCTAGCCCTTTTTATTTTTGGGTTTGAAACAGGGTCTCACTAGGTTGCTGAGAGTCTCACTACATCACTGAGGCTGTCCTCAAACCTGAGATACTTCAGTCTCAGCTTCCCAAGTACTAGGATTACAGAGGTGTGCCACCATGCCTGGCTGCCCTATACCTTTCAAAATGGCAAAGTCATGAAAGACAAAGAAAGCCTGGGGAACTGTTTCAAATTAAAGGAAACTTATTTATGAGACTTGACAACTGAATTCAACACATGATCCAAGATTTTCTATTATAAAAATTATATTAGAGCCGGGCATGGTGGCGCACACTTGTAATCCCAGTACTTGGGAGGCGGAGACCGGAGGATCCAGGTTAGCGGCCAGCCTCAGCTACTTAGTGAGGCCCTCCGCAACTTCGTGAGACCCGGTTTCAAAATAAAGTATAAAAAATAGGGCCGGGGGTGTAGCTCAGAGGTAGAATGCCCCTGGGTTCAATCCCCAGTACCACAAAAAAAAAAA
>PVJS01011989.1:0-32146 GCA_004027185.1 Glis glis | reverse complement strand
AAAAAAAAGGTCTGCAGATGTAGCTCAGAAGGAAAATGCCCCTGGGTTCAATCCCCAGTACCATATATATATATATACACACACACACACACATATGTATATATACATATATACATATATATGTATATATGTTATTGTTATATATTGTTATATATGTGCATATACATATTTATAACATATATGCTATTGGGACAATTGGCAAAAACTGAAAAAGGTATATAAATAAGGAAGGATATATCACAGTTACTTTCCTGATTTTGATATTTTACTATGCTCATGAATACCTTGTTTTTAGAGATATGTTAAAGTATTTATGGATAAAAGGGCATTATATCTAAAACTGATTCTCAAGCAGTCATTAAAAAAGCATGTGTGAGCTGGGCGTGGTGGCGCACACTTGTAATCCCAGTACTTGGGAGGCTGAGACCGGAGGATCTGGGTTCGCAGCCAGCCTCAACTACTTAGTGAGGCCCTCCGCAACTTAGTGAGATCCTGTTTCAAAATAAAGAATACAAAATAGGTCTGGGGGTGTAGCTCGGAGGTAGAATGCCCCTGGGTTCAATCCCCAGTACTGCAAAAAAAAAAAAAAAAAAAAGCATGTGTGGGCAGGAGTGAAAAGATAAAGCAAATGTGGTACAATGTCAATATTAGAAGAAACTTGGCAAAAAGTCTCTAAGACTTTCTATACTATTCTTACAACTTTCCTGTAAATGTGAAATTTTATCAAATTAAGAAGTTAAAGAAAAACATAAAAAGTCTGGCATTTTCATAAATCTGTAGTCTCTTTTCCCTTCCCTTCATCCTTTCTTTTGCCTTTACTGTCTCTCTCTCCTGCTCAGTTTGGACTCTCTCTCAGTAAGGTTCCTTTCTGGAACAGAGCTTTAGTTGTTGGTTCATTTGAAGAGTTCATAGTTCTCAGATTGCTTAAGGGGTAAGAGGAGAGAAGACAAAAAAAAATAGGAAGAAAATTGACAGCACATCAATTTGACTCCACATGCTTAAAAACAATCAGGCCTACAAGTCCCAAACTCAGAAAGCTTCACAGTCTTAAAAGATGAGCAGCAAAAGATGTTCTCTGCGAATATCATAAAAATCTAAGGCTTGGCCAGGCATGGTGGCGCACACTTGTAATCCTAGTACTTGGGAGGCTGAGACAGGAGGATCACAGGTTCACAGCCAGCCTCAGCTACTTAGTAAGGTAAAGCCCTCCATTACTTACATTACATTAATGTAATTAATTAATTACATTAATACATTAATTAATTAATTACATTAATACATTAATGTAATTACATAATGTAATTACATTACAGTGAGACCCTGTTTCAAAATAAAGAATAAAAAATAGGGCTGGGGGTGTAGCTTGGAGGTAGAATGTCCCTGGGTTTAATCCCCACTACTACAAAATGAATAAATAAATAAATAAAAACCTGAGGCTTTATGGAGAAAATAATTTTAAAATATAGAGAAATGTGCATTATTCCTTGCAAATATTTTCATTCAGAATGTTTATATAATGTCTATGAGACTGAAAACCTCAAGACTATGGACAATACAAACTTTCTTACAGCAATTAAACTATCATGTCTTTTTTTTTTTTTTTGGTACTAGGGATGGAACCCAGGGGCCTTCTACCACTGAGCTACACCCCCAGCCCGATTTTAGATTTTATTTAGAAACACTAGTTGCTAAAAGCCTCACTAAGTTGCTGAGGGTGGCTTCAAACCTGTGATCCTCCTGTCTCAACCTCCCAAGTACTGGGATTACAAGCGTGCGCCACCACACCCAGCTAACTATCATGTCTTGACAGGAAGTATTTTATTACCTTCTGGGGCTTCAAGGGTCTTCTTATTCTGCTCACACCACCCAATGGGGTAGAGATTGGCCTTCCTGATATCACACCAGAAGTCTGCTCTCCGGTCTTCTCCGTAGCCATCATAGCGAAGGAGAAGCAATTGCTCACAGGCAGTAATGATAGTGGCAACCCAGTAGGTTTCAGGATTTGTTCCCACAGCCACCTCCAGTTTCATCCCAGGAGCAAATCCATTTTGTAAACGCGTGTCCACCTGAACAGAGAAATGTTATTAGGCACCAGACGAGCATCTCAGATTTGCATTTCTCTACCTAACATTCTTTTGTAAGACTTGTAATTCTAAAGCACTAAATCCAATAATATCTTCTCAAGGGTAATATGAGAAATTCCAGAACTAGCTCATAGGAGTGATCCAAAGAAAACAGAAAAATAGCAGTGTTGCTCTGTTTCATCTGACATGAAGGAACTCAATATTTTCACTAACACTGTCTATTATGACTACAGAAAATGCTTTCTACTAAATATATAAACTACTAAATATTCACCATTTTAACATCCTTCAACACACTGTTTTCAAGAGTCATTTCCAGATCACTCAACAGAAAATTTATGAAACCAGAATAGGGAAAGGACACAAACAAGTTATAACAATAATAATAAATTAGTAGAATATATACCACATGCAGGAAGCCA
Source organism: Glis glis (assembly GCA_004027185.1). Taxonomy (NCBI): domain Eukaryota; kingdom Metazoa; phylum Chordata; class Mammalia; order Rodentia; family Gliridae; genus Glis; species Glis glis. The sequence continues at coordinate 29,640 of PVJS01011989.1, read as the reverse complement.
TACTTCTCAGTATCCCTAAAACAGTCTATGCTTCCACCAGTTACCCTTGAACAATAATGTTTCCTCATTCTCAAAAGTGTCTTAAGATGAAAAATTATATGGTGGAAAAGGTATGGGTTAGCAATTCTGGAACTACTTTAGATGTATGCTAAGATTAAGTAAATAAATATGCTATGGATAATGAGGACCAGCTTTTCTACTAGGGGAGGAAAAAGTTATAAATAGCTGGGTGTGGTGGCACACCTGTAATGCCAGTATTTGGGAGGCTGAGACAGGAGGATGGCAGGTTCAAGGCCAGCTTCAGCAACTTAGCAAGACTTCTCAGCAACTTAGCGAGACCCTGCTTCCAAATAAAAAATAAAAAGGGCTGGGGGTGTAGATCAGAGGCAGAATGCCCCTTGGTTCAAGTCCCAGTACCACATACACACACAAAAGAAGTTATACATAAGGAAAGGGAGAAAACGGAGTAAACCCTGTGGCTCTGGACTGGAATCAGGGGTATTTGAATTTGAATGAGTAAATGATAATATGCAGACAGATAGATGGGTAACACAGAGGAAAAAAAAGCATTGGTGTGGATGTATATGTGTGTTAATATACATGTATTTCCTAACTCTGTGAACTGAGAGGGATAACAAATAATGATATCCAGTAGCAATAAACAAGTACCTAAACCTTTGTATTAATTAATTAATTAATTAATTAATTTATTTATTTATTTATTTTGTGGTACTGGGGATGGAACCCAGGGGCGTTCTACCTCCAAGCTACACCTCCAGCCCTATTCTGTTCTTTTATTTTGAAATAGGGTCTCACTAAGTTGTGGAGGTCCTCACTAAATTGCCAAAGCTGGCCCCATACCTACGATCCTCCTGTCTCAGCTTCCCAAGTACTGGGATTACAAGCGTGCGCCACCACACCCGACTCAAATCTTCATTTTTAAATAGCATCCTCCAATAAAAAAAAGAACAAGGAGTTTATAGAGAAATGACTACAATTCTGAGAGAAAAAATGCAATAAGAGTCTGGAATATTTTATAATGCCATTAAGTAAGCAAATTATGGTGGAAATTTTTTTTAATGGAACACTTCATGAATTTGTGTGTCAACCTTGCTCAGAGGCCATGCTAATCTTTTCTGTATTGTTCCGATTTTAGTATATGTGCTGCTGAGGCAATCGCGGTGGTAGAATGTTGAAAGGACACAGAAGACAACTAGAAGGATCTCCCAATGGCCACACTTGGAACAATGTGAGCAATAAAAGAAGGAGAGTAACGATTTATAAATCATAGACTTAAATAAATATTCACAAGTCCACATTGATGGAGGGGGAGGAAAAGATGGAGAAAAGGGAGGGAGGGAACAGATTTTCCTTTGAGTAGAAAATCAATAAAGAAAAAAATGATGGAAATAGAAAATTCACCAATAGACAAACACCATACAAATAAACATGGCAGGCAAAAATCACTGATGGATGTTAAAATATCCATGATGAGACACAGGGTATTTGTATATATTCAATGCTTCTCCCTGTAAGATCTTATTAATTGCAAAAGGGAAAACAGTAACATTACAGTGAAGAGAGTAGGAAGATACCACTTTAATTAACTGATCAAAGTTAACATCATCAGTTCTAAACCATCAATATTATGTACTCTTTTTTGCAGTACTGGGAATTGAACTAAGGGGCATTCTACCTCCGAGCTACATCCCCAGCCCTATTTTTTATTCTTTATTTTGAAACAGGATCTCACTAAGTAGCTGAGGCTGGCTGTGAACACGGATCCTCTGGTTTCAGCCTCCCAAGTACTGGGATTACAAGCGTGAGCCACCACGCCCGTCTCAATATTATGTACTCTTGACATCATATAACAAGAAAAGCACAACTTTATTTCTGACATTAATGAGGAAAAAAATCCAAATTGAGAAATGTCCCACAAAATAACTGACAAGTAATATATGTTCTTCAAAAAGTATCAAGTGTGTGAATGACAAAGAAATAATGACGAGGAACTGTCATACACTGGAGAGACTATGGAGACATGGCAAATAAATGCAATGTAACAATCAGAAACACTAGAAAGAAAGTGAAGTCCTGAAAAGAAGAGCCAGATAAGGAAAGTCCCACATTCTATGTAAAAATTGTCCCCCTTCTTGTCACTATACTGTTCTATTCCTAAAAGGTAAATACTGCCCTGAATTATAACACTGCACTGTCACCTATGTTTTGACTGTGTGTGTATGTGTATGTGGTGTGTGTGTGTGTGTGTGTGTGTGTGTGTGTGTGTGTGTGTGTGTGTGTGTGTGTGTGTGTGTGTGTGTCTGTGTGGTGCTGGGGTTGCACTCAGGGGCATTCTATCTCTGAGCTACACCCCCAGCCCTATTTTATTTTTTATTTTGAAACAGGATCTAAGTTGCAGAGGGTCCCACTAAGTTGCTGAGACTGGTTGTGAACCTGTGATCCTACTGTCTCAGCCTCCCAAGTACTGAGATTACAGGTGTGTACCACCTCACCTGGCCTGTCACTATATTAATGCTGAACATTGCTTATGATATTCGTTCATACTGTTGCATGTAAGAACAGTGTTTTTCACTGCTTTATAGTATTCTACCACACAAATATGCTATAGTTTATCCATTATACTGCTACTAAAATAGGGTGTTTGGGCAGTTCTGTTACCTTTTATGGTACTGGGGACTGAACCCAGGAGCATTCTACCTCTAAGCTAGACCCCCAGCCCTTTTATTTTTGAAACAAGGTCTCACTAAGTTGCAGAGGGCCTCACTAGATTGTTGAGGCTGTCCTTGAACCTGTGATTCTCCTGTCTCAGCCTCCTAAGTACTAGGAGTACAAGAGTGTGTGAACACGCCCAGCTAGTTCATAGTTTTGAGAGGCTACAAATAATGATGCCGTGAACATTTCTGTATGTCCCTTGGTGCATACATACATTAACTTCTATAACAGAAATTACCAAAGTAATTTTTCAAAGAAGTTGTACCAAAGTAGCTGCACCAGTTTACTCTTCCAAAAGTATCTGGGAAATTCTTTGGTTCATTCTAACCATTTTTGTATTTTCTATCTTTTTTAATCATTTTGGAAAGTGTGTCATATATCTTACTCTGACTTTCTGATTACTAATCAAGTGGAGAACCATTGTATTTACTGGCCATTTAGATTTCTTCTTTTGGGAAATGCCTAAGTTCCTTGCCCATTTTTTTACTCGGTCTATATTTTGCATATTAGTTCTTTAAAGGTTATTTGTGTTGCAAATAACTTATATTCATGATGATATCATTTAATGAACAGGACTTCTTAGTTTTAATGTAGTCTAACTTATCAATATTGTTTAAAAAGTTAGTGCTTGGGCCGGGCATGGTGGCACACGGTAATCCCAGTACTTGGGGAGGCAGAGACCGGAGGATCCGGGTTCGCGGCCAGCCTCAGCTCTCTCTCTCTCTCTCTCTCTGGTTCTCTCTCTCTCTCTACCTAGTAAGGCCCTCCGCAACTTCGTGAGACCCGGTTTCAAAATAAAGTATAAAAAAATAGGGCTGGGGGTGTAGCGCAGAGGTAGAACGCCCCTGGGTTCAATCCCCGGTACCACAAAAAAAAAAAAAAGTTAGTGCTTTCTCTATATTTTTAAACAAATCCTGTCCTATCTCTAGAGGTCATAGAGATGACACACTGAATTGATATCCACCTGGAACTAATCTGTGTAGTTAGGTGGGATAGAATTTTATTTATTTCAAGAGCTGGGTGTGGTGGCACATGTTTGTAATCCCATTACTTGGGAGACTGAGACCGGAGGATCCGGGTTCACAGCCAGCCTCAGCTACTTAGTGAGGCCCTCCACAACTTAGTAAGACCCTGTTTCAAAATAAAGAATAAAAAAATAGGGCTGGGGGTGTAGCTTGGAGGTAGAATGCCCCTGGGTTCAATTCCCAGTACCACACACAAAAAAATTATTTCAAAATGCATATAGAATTGAATCAGCACCTTCCCCAAACACTATAAATGGCTACCTGTTATAAATCAAATGTCTCTAGAAAAATGGATCTGCTTCTGATTTATCTTTCCTTAAAGCAACATTCTACTATCTTAAAAAATTTTTTTTTTTTTTTTGGTGGTGGAACTGGGGATCAAAGCCAGGGGCATTCTACCTCTGAGCTATACCCCCATCCCTATTTTATTTTTTATTTTGAAACAGGGTCTCACTAAATTTCAGAGGCCCTCGCTAAGTTGCTAAGGCTGGCCGCAAACCTGCAATCCTCCTGACTCGGCCTCCCAAGTACTGGCATTACAAGTGTGCACCACCATGCCCGGCTCACTATCTTAAGTTCAACACATATACATATATGTATGTACTGTGTTACAGTTTTCAAGTTTCATTTTTTCAGGTGTGTCTGGCTATCCTTGGTCCTTTATATATTCATTAAACTTCAGAATAAGTTTGTCAATTTGTATCTAAAATTGGGGAGGGGGTTACTTGGGTTGCAGTAAATATATAGACTTATTTGGGGAGAACTGACATCTTTACAATAGCGACTCATGAACAAAGTATATCCCTTCATCTACATAAGTCCTTAACTTACATTGATAATAGTTTGAAGTTCCTTGCAAATTTTTGTTTAATTTATCCCTAGACATTTGGTGTGTATGTGTGTTTTACTGGAAACTGAACCCAGGGGCATTCTACCTCTGAGCTACACCCCCGGCCTATTTTTTACTCTTTATTTTGAAACAGGGTCTCACAAGTTGTGGAGGGCCTCACTAAGTAGCTGAGGCTGTCAGTGAACCCGGATTCTCTGGTCTCAGCCTCCCAAGTACTGGGATTACAAGCATGCACCACCACACCCAGCTCTTATTCTTTAATTTAAAATGGTCTAAGTTGTGGAGGGGCTCACTAAGTTGTTGAGTCTGGCCGCAAACCTGAGATTCTCCTGTCTCAGCCTCCCATGTACTAGAATTACAAGAGTGCGCCCACCACGCCCGACTCATTTGATGTTTTTGATGTCACTATATTTTCATTTAGTTCAAAATAATTCTAAACTTCTCTTGAGATTTCTTCCATGATCCATATGTTATTTAGAAGAAGTGTGTTGTTTAATCTCTATTTGGGTATTGTCCACCTATCTGTTACTGGTTTTTAGTTTAATTCCACAGTTGTCTGAGAGTATATAGTATATGATTTCTACCTTTTAAATTTTCTTTTTTGTGATACTGGGGATTTAACCCAGGGGCATTCTACCTCCAAGCTACACACCCAACCCTCTACCTTTTAAATTTGTTAAAGTGTGTTTTATGACCCAGAATGTGGTCTATCTTTTTTAATGTTTCATGTAAGCATGACAAGAATGTGTATTTTGCTGTTACTAGATGAGGTTATATCCAGTTGATCAGTTGTGTTGCTGAACTCAACTATGTTCACACTCATTTTCTGCCTGATAAATCTGTCCATTTCAGACAGAAGAGTGTTGATGCTCTATTGTCAGGTCCATATGTGTTAAGGATTGGTATGTCTTCTTGAAGAACTGACCCCTCTATTATTAATATCCTTCTTTATCCCTGATAACTTTTCTTGTTTTGAAGTCCAGTCTGTCTAAAATTAACACAGCTACTCTCACTTTTTTCTGATTGGTGTTAACAGGTCATATTTTCCACCATCCATTCATTTTTAATCCATATATTAGCCTTATATTCAAACGGGATTTATTGTAAACAACATGTAGCTCTATCTTGCTTTTGATCCACTCTAACAATCTCTACCTTTTAATTGGTGTATTTAGACCACTGGATTCAAAGTGATTACTGATATAGCTGGATTAATATCTACCATATACAGGCCTATAGATAGCTCAGTGGTAGAGTAGCATTCACAAAGTCCTGAGCTTGATCACCAGTATATTCGCTTGTTCTTTGTTCCAATTTTTGTCTTCCATTCTTTCTCTACCTTTTGTGGTTTTAAATAGGCATTTCAGGCCGGGCGTGGTGGCGTATGCTTGTAATCCCAGTACTTTGGGAGGCGGAGACCGGAGGATCTGGGTTCGCGGCCAGCCTCAGCTCTCGCTCTCCCCCCCCCCTCTCCTTAGTGAGGCCCTCCGCAACTTTGTGAGACCCGGTTTCAAAATAAAGTATAAAAAATAGGGCCGGGGGCGTAGCACGGAGGTAGAACACCCCTGCGTTCAATCCCCGGTACCGCAAAAAATAAATGAATAAATAAATAAATAGGCATTTCATACAATTCTATTTTGTTTTATTATCATATCAATTATTATTTTTTGTGGTACTGAGGATTGAACCCAGGGGCATTCTACCTCCGAGCTATACCCCCAGCTCTATTTTTTTATTCTTTATTTTGAAACAGGGTCTCACTACGTTGCGGAGGGCCTCACTAAGTTGCTGAGGCTGGCCACGAACCTGAAATCCTCCTGTCTCAGCCTCCCAAATACTGGGATTACAAGTATGAGCCACCACACCTGGCCTTATCATATCAATTATAATTCTGATTTTTAACCTTTCTTATGGGTACCCATGAATTTGCAATACACATCTAAACTACCAAAGCCCTTTTTTTTTTGGTACTGGGGAGTGAACCCAGAGGCATTCTACCTCCAAGTTATATCCCCAGCGCGATTTTTTTATTTCTTATTTAGAAATAGGGTCTCACTATTTGGGAAGGGCCCTGTTAAGTTGCCGAGGCTGGCTTTGAACCTGCAATCCTCCTGTCTTAGCCTCCCAAGTACTGGGATTACAAGTGTGAGTCACCACGCCCAGCTTCCCAAAGCCCATTTTTGAAATAACACTACACTACCTCATAGGTAGTGCAATATCTTATGATAATAAAATAATTCTAATTCTTCTCTCCTGTCCCTTGAATCATTGCTGTCAGCCATTTAACTTATACATAGACATACTTAAGCATATATAATTGAATACATTATTATTTTGAACAAACTGTTACGTTAGCTCAATTAAGAATAAGAAAAATTAAAATTTGATTTTACCTTCTTTTATTCCTTCTCTAATGCTCTTCCTTTTTTTTCTTCCTCAGAAACCATGCAAGCAAGAAGAAAGTAGAGTGAAATATTTAAAGCATTGAAAGCAAAAAGCCACCAACCTAGAATTCTGTATCAAGTGAAATATTTTAAGTAGTGAAGGAGACATTCTCAAACAAAAACTGAGAGATTTTGTCACCAGTAGACCTACCTTCCAAGAAATATTAAAAGAAATTCTTTAGAAAGAAGGAAAATGATATAGGTCGGAAACTTGGATCTATATAAAGAGCATTAGAGAAGGAATAAAAGGTAAAATAAAATCTTTAATTTTTCTTATTCTTAATTGAACTAATAGATAACAGTTTGTTCAAAATAATAATAGCAATAAAGTATTTATTGATTACAGCTTATGAATACTGTAGTTTATGAATGAATGACAACAATGTTTCTTTATGTTTAAAGTGGTTTCATTATAAACAACATATAGTTCTATCTTATTTATGATTCCACTCTAATAATCTCTACCTTTTTATTGGTGCATTTAGTCCACTGGCACTCAAAGTGGTCTAAATGAGGAAGGAGTTGAGAATACTTTGTTATAAGGCAATTGCACTACCTGTGATGTGGAACAGCGTTACTAGAGAGAAGACTTGGATTAGTTGTAAATGTATATTGCAAACTTAAGAACTACTAAAAAATTTTTTTAAAGTATAATGGTATGTTAAGAGTGTGCTAAGTGAAATTAGCTAACAAAAGGACAAATACTATATGATTCCACTTATGTAAGGTACACAGAAAGTAGAATAGAGGTTATCAGGGACTTCGAGAGGGAAGAAAAAGGAAGTTACTATTTAATATATACCGAGTTTCTGTTTGGGATGATTATAAAAGTTCTGCAGATAGTTGTAAAACACTCTGAATATACTTAGTACCACTGAATTGTACACTTAAAAATTATTTAAGCCGGGCGTGGTGGCGCACGCTTGTAATACCGGTACTTGGGAGGCTGAGACCCGAGGATCCGGATTCACAGCCAGCCTCAGCTACTTAGTGAGGCCCTCCGAAACTTCGTGAGACCCGGTTTCAAAATAAAGGATAAAAAATAGGGCCGGGGGTGTAGCTCGGAGGTAGAATGCCCCTGGGCTCAATCCCCAGTACCGAACAAAAATTATTTAAATGGCAAGCTTTATATATATTTTACTAAAATAATTTGATTTAATTTAGTGGTTGCTGAAAGGGTTTTAAATATGCATCTCTACTATAGTCTACTTACAAACAATATTTTACCACTTCACATGTTATGTAAAGATCTTATAACCATATACTCCCAAATCCTCCCACTCTTTGTGCTATGATAGTTACATATACTATAAACACACAAAGTATTCCTACTATTTTTTATTTGAAGTTCTCTTTAAGGAAAAATGAGCTTTATATCCACTTATATTTATGCCCTTTACCATCATTTTCTTATTTCTGTGTACAGATTCAAGTTTCTGTCTTATATCAAATTCCTGTCTTAAGAACTTCCTTTAATATTTTTTATAGTGCAAGTCTCCTGGTATTAAATTTTCTTAATTTTTTTTCCCGGAAAAAAAAGGTCTATTTTTCCTTCATTTTTGGATGGAATTTTTGTTGTGTATAGAATTCTGGGTTGACTGCTTTTTTTTCTTTCCAGGCTTCAAAGGTCTTTATCCACTGTCTTCTGGGTTGCATAGTTTCTGCAAAGAATTTTGCTGTGATTCTTGGTTCTTCCATATGTAATGCATTTTTTCTTCCTCTAGCTGTCTTCAAGATTATCTCACTGGGCATGGTAGTATATGCTTATAATCCAGTAATTGGGAGGCTGAGACAGGAGGATCTGGGTTGGCCAGCCTCAGCAATCTAGTGAGGCCCTCCGCAACTTAGTGAGACCCTGTTTCAAAATATAAAAACTAAGCCAGGTGTGGTGGCACATGCTTGTAATCCCAGTACTTGGGAGGCTGAGACAGGAGGATCACAGGTTTGAAGCCAGCCTCAGTAACTTAGTGAGGCTCCCAGCAACTCAGTGAGACCCTGTTTCCAAATAAAAAAAATAAAATAGGTCTGGTGGTATAGCCTGGAGGTAGAATGCCCCCGGGTTCCATTTCCAGTACCACAAAAATAAATAAATTAAATAAATAAATAAGTAAATAAACAAATAAATAAATAAATAAAATAGGGCTGGGGCTGTAGCTCAGAGATAGAATGCCCCTGGATTCAATCCCCAATAAAACACACAAACACACACATACATACATATAATTTTCCTTTCTGTGGATTTCATTGTTTGAGTATAATGTGTCTGAGTGGGTTTTCTGTTTGTTTACTATTTATTTTGATTTGTGTTCCCTGGGCTTGTATCTGTGGTATGGTATCTTTCTTTTCTTTGGAAAACTGTCTGCCATTACCTCTTCAAATATGCCTTTCCTTTCTCCCTCTGAGATTCCAGTATGAAATACATTGCAATTTTTTATATTATCCCATCGCTGTTGGATGGTCTGTCTTGTTTTTTTTTCCACTCTTTTTTCTCTTTGTGTTTCAATCTGGGCAATTTCTGCTGATTTATCTTCAAGTTTACTGATCCTTTCCTCAGTTGTCAAGCCAACTAATGAGTCTCAAAAAGGCATTCATTGACTTTGCTATTATGCTTTTTATTTCTATTATTTCCATTTCATTTTTAAAAATTGTTTCTATCTCTGCTGAAGTTCCTTGTTTTGCCCATGCACATTCTCCAAAGGCCTATTCTGCTAGGACCTTTAACATATTAATCATAGTTAAAATCCCCTGTCTGATCATTCCAACATCTAGGTTACATGTTCTGTTGATTGCTTTGTCTCTTGACAGTTTGTTGTTTTTTTTTTCTTGTTTCTTTATACACCCTATAATTTTTGGTTGGAAGCTAGCCATCATGTATAGAACAGTTGAGACTAAGCCAAATAGTATTTATGCCTGAAAATGGTCACATTTTTTCTTTTCCTAGGTCTTTAGTTCAAGTGAAAAGTCAATCTAGTCAGGAGTGAAACTGGGTCTTGGGTTTGTTATTGCTATGGTTATTTCCAGTGAACCACAGGCTTCAATTTCCTGTAAAATCATCTAGTAATAGGGTGTAGACTCATCTGCCAGAGGGTCTTTTTTGTCAATTCCTGCTGCATCCACCCTGATTCAGGTCTCCTCTTTGTGACTGCACTCCAGAAACCGTCAACACACTTGCCTTTCACTCTACAACAGACTGCTGTTATGCAATCCTTTGTATCCTATGGTGAAGGACAAGTGAAGAAGGACATTCTTATAGTCAGCCTCAGTCTTAGGCTCTGTGTCTCTGGGTCTTGGGGTGAGAACTTCTCAGTGATCCTACCCCTCCCCTTCGACTTCAGGAAGATTACCAAGGCTTCAGCATTTATTTCTACTCCTCTCCCATGAACACTAGGCTTTTTTCCCACTTTTCTGTTCCGCAGGGTGCAATGGGCCTTAAGCTTTGCCTTGGGTTGTTAGGGCTTGTATTCCTTCCCCTAACAACTTAAAGTTTTTGTTCTACAACTACTAGGTAGTGTTTAGTGCCTTTCCTATAGTAAGTGCTTCTACCAGAATATACCATGAGGAAGGCTTCTTCACTCATTTAGACCCTTCTTTCCAAATGCAGTATTCTCACATAGGTACATAAAGCCAATGGTAGTAATTCCTTCACTGATCCTCATTTTTCCCCCTCCACTTTCCCTAGACCACCTCCTTGGCTCCACTAAAGTTTCTCCTTCATTATCTGGAGTTTGCCAGCTATCCCTCTGTTAGAGGACTAATATCTAGAATATACAAAGAACTCAAAAGACTTTAATTAAAAAATAATACAATCAAGAAATGGGCAATTGAACTAAATAGACACTTGACAAAAGAAGATATGCAAATGGTCAATAAATACATGAAAAAATGTTCATTAGCAATCAGGAAGATGCAAATCAAAACTACACTGAAATTCCATCTAACCCAAGTCAGAATAGCAATCATCAAGAAGTCAAAAAACAATAAATACTGGCGAGAATGTGGGGAAATTGGAACTCTTCTATACTGTTGGGATTGCAAATTAGTGCAGCTGCTATGGAGATCAGTGTGGAGAGTCCGCAGAAAAATGGGAATGGATCCACCATGTGATCCAGATATACCACTCCTGGGTATCTTTGCAAAGGGACTAAAAGCAGAGAACCACAATAATATATGCATATCCATGTTCATAGCAGCACAATTCACAATAGTCAAATTATGGAAACAACCTAGGTGTCCATCAACAGATGAATGGATTACAAAATTATGGGATATTCACACAATGGAATTCTACTCAGCAATAAAGAACAAAATTATATCATTTGTAGGAAAATGGAAGGACCTGGAGAACATTATGTTAAGTGAAATTAGCTAGTCACATAAAGTAAAGGGTCATATGTTTTCTCTAAATATGGATTTGTTTTCTACTTTCCTTATTGCTTTGTCATTCAAAAAGGAAAAGGTAGAATCTGTTTCTTTAAAATGAGAGTTTTAAAACCAGCATTTGGTAAGGGAATTTGTCCTCCATTTGAACATTAGTATAAATTCATAAACTTGGACAAATAATGTCAAAATAGGAATAACATTAAAAACAAGAATTTGAAGGTATTACATAACCACTAACAGGCTTTCCATGTTTAAAAAAATTGAAACTAAGCCAGGAGTGGTGGCGCACACCTATAATCCCAGTACTTGGGAGGCTGAGATAAGAGAATCACAGGTTCATGGCCAGCCTCAGCAACTCAGTGAGGCCCTCTGCAACTTAGTGAGATTCTGTTTCAAACTAAAAATTAAAATAGGGCTGGGGATATATCTCAGAGGTAGAATGCCCCTGGGTTCAATACCCAGTACAAAAAAAAAAAAAAGGAAAGTAGCCAGGCATGGTGGTGCACATAATCACAGAATTTAGGAGGCTGAGACAGGAGGATCACAGGTTTGAGACCAGACTCAGCAACTTAGTGAGACTCTCAAAAACCTAGCAAGAATGTGTTTCAAAATAAAAGAATAAAGCTGGGCGTGATGGTGCACGCTTGTAATCCCAATACTTGGGAGGCTGAGACAGGAGGATCGCAGGTTCGTGGCCAGCCTCAGCTACTTAGTGAGGTCCTCCGCAACTTAGTGAGACCATGTTTCAAAATAAAGAATAATAAAATAATAGGGCTGGGGGTGTAGCTCAGAGGTAGAATGCCCTGGGTTCAATCCCCAGTACCGCAAAAAAAAGAAAAAGAATAAAAAAGGGCTGGGGGTATACCTCAGAGGTAGAATGCCCTTGGGCTCAATCCCTAGAACCACATACACACACACACACACACACACACACACACACACACACAAATTGAAAACAGTTACAAAAGATTAACCGATGCAATATAAATAAAATTCATATCTGAAATATACAATTCTTACTATTTTAACTTAAAAGAGACCCAATGAGCTAAGAAATAATAAAAAGGGCAATAAATACAACTGAGTTTTTATATAGGGACAAACTAAAAATAGCAAGGTCTTTAAAGACAACAACTAAAACAATATGGTCCAACTTCACATAATCATAGTCAATACTGAGTGAGCGTTAGGGTCTTCACAAATCCTAGAAAAAAAGGAACTATCTCTCTCTCTCTCTCTTTTTTTTTTTTTTTTTTGGTGGTACCGGGGATTGAACCCAGGGACATTCTACCTCCGAGCTACACCCCCAGCCCTATTTTTTATTCTTTATTTTTAAACAGGGCCTCACTAAGTAGCTGAGGCTGGCCATGAACCCGGATCCTCAGGTCTCAGCCTCCCAAGTACTGGAATTACAAGCATGCACCACCACGCCCAGCATGGAACTATCTCCTATTGAACAGTGTTTAGACTGAACTGTGCCACCTCAAAATTCACATGTTCAGACTCTAACCTTCAATGTGACTGTATTTAGAAATAGGCCGCTTACGGAGGACATGTTAATCTATTCGGGCTGCTATTAAAAAAAATGCCTTAGACTGGGTTATTCATATATATATATATCCCCAGTAACACACACACACACACACACACACACACACACACACACACACAAATTACCCAATCTGTGGCACTCCCTTGTAATCCCAGTACTTGGGAGGCTGAGACAGGAGGACAGCAGGTTCAAAGCCAGCCTCAGCAACTTAGCGAGGCCCTCTACAACTCAGTGAGACCCTGTTTCCAAATAAGAAATAAAATTGGGCTGGGGATATAACTTGGAGGTAGAATGCCTCTGGGTTCAATCCCTACTACCAAAAAAAAAAAATCAGAGATCTCTCACATAGGTTTGTGCACATACTCCCTAACCCCACTCCCCAGATTATGTGAGAAAGCAGCCATCTGCAATCCAAGAAGAGAGTCCTCACCAGAAACTGACCATGCACTCTGGTCTCAGATTTTCACTCTCCTGAAATGTGAGAAAATAAATTTCTGTTGTTTAAGCCAATCAGTCTATGATATTTTGTCATGGCAGTCCAAGCAGACTAAGACAAACATGAAATAATTAATTTTTTTTTTTTTTGCGGTACCGGGGATTGAACGCAGGGACGTTCTACCTCCGCGCTACACCCCTGGCCCTATTTTTTATACTTTATTTTGAAACCGGGTCTCACGAAGTTGCACAGGGCCTCACTAAGAAGAGAGAGAGAGAGAGAGAGAGAGAGAGAGAGGGAGAGAGAGAGAGAGAGCTGAGGCTGGCTGCGAACCCAGATCCTCCGGTCTTTGCCTCCCAAAGTACTGGGATTACAAGCGTGCGCCACCACGCCCGGCAATAATTAATTTTAGAATCATTAATTTCATGTGTTTTAAAAGGGAGTTTCAGACAAACAGGTTAAAAGCCAAGTCTAGATACAAATTATTAATAAACCTTTGAGTATTTTCTTACATTCTGAAGTTATTGCATAGGGTAAACATGCTGTCCCTTGGAAAAGCATTAAACTGGGCTGTTAGGGCATAAAACTGGGCTGCACAGACCACTGATATGACCCAATGTATGACATAATTATGTTTCTGCTTAACATGAGGGAAAGCAAATAATGCTGCTGAAATTACTTTCAAGGAGCAAACCAATAGTCATAAAATATAACAAAATACAAGAAAATAAACTATTTTCTTCAATTTATGAAAAGAGATTTTGGGCAAAAATGTAAAGAACACTCATGAACAGTCAAAAAGATAGGTCATACATTAAGGAGCAGAAAATATAAAAAACCACAAATATTTTTGGAATATGTCAAGTTTTTTTAATGAGGGTGGCAGGAAGAAGAAAATGGAAAAAGCATTTAAATTCTTTCAAGTGCCCCAACTTAAAACAACTCTAAATTCTGTAATGATGACAGAGTGATTAAAAGGAAAGGTATATAACCAGTAAAGCAAATAATGGTTATTACTTACATGTTTAAAAGACCCATAAGGGACTGCTGTAGACCCTGTCTCTTCTAGATAGTCTTCCCAGCTTAATTCCACTTCTTCCATACCAGATCCAGCATCTGGAATTAAAAACAGAAGAAAACAAAAACAGATGTATCTCAAAGAAAACTCAACTCATGGTATAAAAACATAAAATCAGTAACATAACTTAGAGAATTTACTTCAGGACAAGTTAATTGATTTTACAAGAAAGAATTAAGTAGTTCTTTACCGTTTTTAATGGTAGGTTCCCTTAGCACATTGATTGCCAATGACTCTAAACAGAATAATAGTTTGGCATGCTGTTTCTTGCTAGGGAGACACCAAATACAAGGTTCACCCAAATGGATCATATAAAGTTAATGGAGCCCTGTGTGGTAGCACTTATATGTAACACCAGTACTCGGAAGGCTGAAACAGTAGGATCATGGGTTCAAGACCAGCCTCAGCAATTTAGCAAGACTTTTAGCAACCTAGAAAGACCTTGTTTCAAAACAAAAAATATAAAGGGCTGGGGATGTAGCTCAGAGATAGAATGCCCCTGGGTTGAATCCCCAGTACCCCCTCCCAAACACAAGGTTAAGGGAATATAAAACTATTACAATTATTCTGGACTGTGATTTAGTTTCTAATATCACATATTTAGTATACTTAATAGGCATTTCAAAACTTAAATTTTCAATCTTATTCTGAGTACTCTCCAATTGAGTAAAGATACTAGTCAAAATTTTAACTCAATATAAAAAATGTTAAGTATTCTTGCTTCCCCTCCCCTTCTTTCACACCTTATATCCAATCCATACAAAAAAATCTGTATTATCCTTAAAATATCCCAAATCTAACTACTTCTCACCCTATCTATTGCTATCTCTATAGTCCAAGGCCTAGCCACAATATCTTTCACCTTTCAATCATTACTTAAAAAAAAGCTAAAATCTTTAGGTTACTATGAAGGATATGAGCTAACCCTGCCTACCTGCCTTTCTACTTTATCCCAACCAAACTCTTGCTGCTTACTGCATTCAGGGGCCAGTGAGTTTCTTGACATTCTTTAATCATGTTCTTTCTGCAAGGCCTCTATGGTTGATGTTTCCTCAGCTCAAAACCACCTCCCAGTGGGGCTTACACCTTTATTTCATTCAAGTCTCTATTCAAATGTTGCCTCTTCAGAAAGGCCTTCCATCAGAACCCATGTAAATAGAACTCTGCTTCCATTTTCTTCATGGCATTCTATCCTACTTGACCATACAACATGTGTCCTTTATCTTATAGTAGATCTATCATAAACTCCATGAAGACAGGAATTCTGTTTTGCTCATTTCTATATCACTGTCACCTGGACTCAAAATACCAGGTATACAGTAGACACTCAATAAATACTTATTGAGTGGGCAAGATTCAAATACTCTATAATCCAACAATCCCACCTCATATAAACTCCTTAAGAGCAAGGACGGTTTATGTTTATTTGTTCACTAATATCCCTCTGCCTAGAACAATGCTTGGTACAGAGCAAGTTCTCAATAAACAGTTGTTGAATAAGTGTACCCTAGGGGAACCCATGCTTCCCATGAATACAAAGAGGCAAATATGAAGGCATTTACTGCTTGTAACAATAACAGACTGGAAGCAATCAGTAGGATATATAAATTGTGACAATCCTCCAATGGAATAGTACTATATAGCAGGTGAAATGAATGAGCTAGTATTAACATAGATAAATCTCAAAAAAAACACTCAAGTAGAAAAGGTAAGTGCAGACTGAAAAGTGTAGCTAGAAACAACTTAAATCTCAAAACAAAACTCTGCAGTACAATATTTTTAAATACATGCATATTAATAAGAATAGGAAAACAATGATGGGAGGAATATATGAACTTTAACAGTGTTACTTTTAGGGACAGCAAGAAGAAAACATCATTAGAAGGAAAATACAAAAGAGGACTGAACTGCATTGCTTTATTTCTTTTTAAAAATGGAAGCACAAGGAGAACCAAGATGGCGGGATAGCAAGAGGCAGCGTGTCACCGGCGCTCCAAGAGTTGGAGCTCAGCTGGCGGGAAGACTGCATCTTGAAAAGAAAAGCAGGGCAGCCAAAACTCAACAAAACAATGAGAACCAAAGTGCAATGGAATGCGAGGCAGTGGAAAGAGCGGAGGGCGGTAGGGAGCTCAAAGCATTTCACCTGGTAAGCGGAGAGCAGAGACAAAGGCGCCATCTATGTTTTTTTGTTTTTTTTTTTTTGTGGTACCGGGGATTGAACCCAGGGGCATTTTACCTCCGAACTACACCACCGGCCCTATTTATTATACTTTATTTTGAAACCGGGTCTCACGAAGTTGCGGAGGGCCTCACTAAGTAGCTGAGGCTAGCCGCGAACCCGGATCCTCCAGTCTCCGCCTCCCAAGTACTGGGATTACAAGCGTGCGCTACCACGCCCGGTTTCAAAGGCGCCATCTTGGCTGAGCCATGCCATCACCGCGGCCCCCAGAATCCTCCAGCAAAAAAACAGCTGATTCTTGTGAAACCAGCGATTATAGTCCACCATCAAAAGAAGTGGACATTGGAACATGATGAAGCCCAAGTCAAACCAGTTCCACACCTACAACGGCGACGCCTGCAAAGGGTGGGACGGGAGCCTTAGCCCCCGCAAAGAAAGCGACGCGGAGAGACATAGATGAGGTGGCCAGGCACAGAAGCACCCCAACACCAAGAAAACGAACGGGTGAAACACAGCCCCCCTGGAGTAGCCTAGCACCAGCACAGAACACCACAGCACTGAGGACATGGATGGATATGGCATGGCCCCCCGGAGCTGCCCAACAACGAAAACACAAGTAAGTGAGATAAAGGAAGGCAGCGTGTCGCTGGCACTCTGAAACTCGGAAATTGGCCGGCGGGAAAACTGCTTCTTAACAAGAAAAGTAGGGCAGACAAAATTCAACAAAACAAAGAGAACCGAAGAGCAGCAGAGTGCAAGGCAGCAGACAGAGCGGGGGGCTAAACAGAACTCCATGCATTTCACCTGTTAAGTGGACAGCGGAGGTGAAAGCGCCATCTATGCAGGACAATGCCTACACCGCGACTCCCGGGGACCAACAGCAAAGAGACAGCAGATCCTTGTGAAACCAGCAACTATAGACCACCATTGAAACCAAAAAACTCTGTAACACGATGAAGCCCAAGTCAATCGAGATGCACACCTACAACAACGATGGTTTCAAGGGGTGGGCTGTGAGCCTCTTCTCCCACAACAAGTGCAATGAGCAGAAACAAAGAAGAGGTGGCCATACACAGGAGCAGTCCAACTCTGAGAACATGAGCCGGCGAGCCACAGCCCCCCATGAACAGCCCAACACCGTCCTGAAATACCCTAGAACTGAGGACATTGGTAGATGAGACATGGCCCTCTCCCCAGCGGCCCAGCACTGAGAACATGGGTGGGTCAGCCCCGGGCCCCGCCCCCAGAGACCCCACCTGCATTGGGGACACGAGGTGGGTGAGCCCTCGGCCCTGCCCCTGGAGAACCCCTCCCCCTGGCGCTGGGGACACAGGGCAGGTGAGCCCTGGGCCCTGCCCTCAGAGACCCCCCAACGCTGGGGACACGGGGCGGGAAAGCCCTTGGCCCCGCCCCCCAGAGAACCCCTCACCCCGGCGCAGGGGACGCGGGGCAGGCATGCCCTCGGCCCCGCCCCAGGAGACCCCCCCAGTGCTGAAGACGTGGGGCAGGTGAGCCCTCGGCCCCAGCCCCAGAGAACCCCTCACCCCAGTGCTGGGGACACAGGGTGGGTGAGCCCTCGGCCTCGCCCTCAGAGAACCCCTCCCCCCGGCACTGGGGATGCGGGACGGGCGAGCCCTTGGCCCTGCCCCCGGAGACCCCCCCGGCACTGGGGACGCGGGGCAGGTGAGCCCTTGGCCCCGCCTCCAGAGAACCCCTCATCCCAGCACTGGGGACGTGGGGTGGTTGAGCCCTTGGTCCCACCCCCAGAGATCCCCCAGCACTGGGGACTCGGGGCGTGCAAGCCCTGAGCCCCACCCCCGGAGAACCTCCCCGGCGCTGGGGGCGCAGGGCAGGTGAGCCCTTGGCCCCGCCCCCGGAGAACCCCTCACCCCGGCACTGGGGATGCGGGGCAGGCGAGCCCCTAGCCCCACCCCGGAGTACCCCAGTGCTGAGGTCACAGGAGGGTGAGCCACGATCCCGCACAGGAGGGACTCCAGACAAAGAGAGAAAACCTCAGATGAGCGAAGGAGGCGAACTAACTGGGGGAGATGGGAGGGAAGGAGAGGGAAACAAACTGGTGCACAGGATGGACTTACACAAAGATATCAAAGTCAACTACTATGCTGAAAATGGGAAAGAGGGAGGGGGAGGCAGGGGGGGTGGGAATTGGGGAGGGCTAATTGACCGATGAGTGCATGTATATACATCAACCACCCTGAAATCCTTCAAGATGTATGACTGCAATGCACTAATAAAATAAAAATGGAAGCACAGAAAAAGATGTTCAAAATTATTAATCATAGGGAAATGCACATCAGAACTACCATGAAATACCACCTCAGAAACATTAGGATAACTATTATCAAAAAAGCAGAAAATGACAAGTATTAGTGAGAATGTGGAGAAATTTGCACTCTTGTGGACATTGGGGATATAAAATGGAGCAATAGCTGTGGAAAACTATATGGCAGTTTCTCAAAATTTTTTTTTTATTTAGCATATGATTCAATAATTTCACCTCTAGGTATATACCCAAAAGAATTGAAAGCAGAGGCTCAAATAGTATTTGTATATAAATGTCCATAGCAGCAATATTCAAACAATTGCCAAAAGATAGAGGCAATCCAAGTGTCCATCAATGGATGAAAGGATAAACAAAATGTGGTATATATAAACCATGGAATATCATTTAGCCTTAAAAAAGGAAACCCTAAACGGAGCGTAGTGGTACATACCTGTAATCCCAGTACCTGGGAGACTGAGATAGGGGGATTGCAGATTTGAAGACAGCCTCAGCAAGTAGTGAGACACTCATCAACCTAGCAAGATCCTGTTTCAAAAAAAACAGGGTTGGGGTGTAGCTTGGACGTAGAATGTCACAGGGTTCAATCCCAGCACCACAAAAAAAAAAAAGAAAATCTGACAAATGCTACAACATGGACCCATTACAAAAAGTCAAATGGTATGTGATTCCATCTCTATGAGGTACCTATAGTGGTAAAATTCATAGAGACAGAAAGTATAATAATGGGAAAAGGAGGTAGAGGGAGTTATTTTTAATGTGCATAGAGTTCCAGTCTGAAAAGATGAAAAAAGTTCTCAAGGATGGTTGGTGATGATGATTGCATTAAAATGTGAATGCACTTAATGTACACTTAAAAAATAGTTAATATGGCTGGGCAAAGTGGCACACATCAGTAATCCCAGCGACTTGGGAGGCTGAAGCAGGAGGATCACAAGTTCAAGGCAAGCCTGGCCACTTAATGAGACCCTATCTCAAAATAAAAAATTAAAAATGCTAGTGATGTAGTTCAACGATAGCACGCTTGCCCAGCATGTATGAGGCCCTAATCCCCAGTAGCACAAAAAAAAGTTAATATGGTAAAAGTTACATCATATTTATCGATTGTTATTATTTATTTATTTATTTATTTATGGCACTGGGAATTGAACCCAGGGGCATTCTACCTCTGAGCTACACCCCCAGCCCTATTTTATTCTTTATTTTGAAACAGGGTCTCAATAATTTGCAGAGGGCCTCACAAGTAGCTGGGGCTGGCCACAAACCTGTGATCCTCTTTTCTCAGCCTCCCAAGTACTGGGATTACAAGCATGTGCCACCACACCCGCCCAGCTGATATTTATTTTAACACAATAAAAATGGAAATAAATATTAGACAATGTTAACTTTTACTAAATATTAATGTTGGGTACATGACTGTTTGTTACATTTTTTCCTATACAATTTTTTTGTTTTTGTTTTGTTTTTTGGTATTGGGGATTGAACCCAGAGGCATTCTACCACCAAGTTATACCCCCAACCCGATTTTATTTCTTATTTGGAAACAGGGTCTAAATTGCAGAGGGCCTTGCTAAGTTGCTGAGACTGGCTTTGAACCTGTGATCCTCCTGTCTCAGCCTTCCAAGTACTGGGATTACAAGTATGTGCTACCGCATCCTGCTTTTCCTATACAATTTTATGTCTTTGAATTTTTTTTCTTACAAATACAAGTCAACAAAGCTGGTCGAGGAGGGGAAGGGAAAGTAAGAGAAGGGAAGGAAAAGGAAACAAAACAAGACAAGCCAACAAAGACTGCTTTGAGGGCAATCTGGAAGAATGGGCCAGTAGAAAGTCAACTGTCATTACTAAAACATAACTAGGCTGAGTACTATTGGTCCTAGGAAAGGACTCTGAACTCTTAAACAGCATGCTAACTTAAAAATGAAAAACAGCTGGGCGTGGTAGCGCATGCTTGTAATCCCAGTACTTGGAGGCTGAGACCATATCTATCAAGTCTATACATCAAGACCAAGACATTCAGTTTTATACAGGTATAAAAAGCAATGAAAAAAATCTCAATATACTTATGTGGAATAATCTCCAAAATATACTAAGTGAAACCATAGTACTGTTTTTTTTTTTACCTCTACTTTTTGTATAAAATGGGACAGCTATGAGTGTGACTATATATGTGTACATATACATATTTGTATTTTTTAAAATAAACAGAAGATCTGGGCATGGTGATGCATGCCTATAATCCTAGTACTTGTGAGGCTGAGACAGGAAGATTGCAGGGTTAAGGCCAGCCTCAGCAACTTAGCGAGGCCCTCCACAACTTAGTGAGACCCTGTTTCAAAATAAAATAGAAGCCGGGCGTGGTGGCGCAAGCTTGTAATCCCAGTACTTGGGAGGCTGAGACAGGAGGATCCAGATTCGCCGCCAGCCTCAACTACTTAGTGAGGCCTCCGCAACTTAGTGAGACCCTGTTTCCAAATAAAGAATAAAAAATAGGGCTGGGGGTGTAGCTCAGAGGTAGAATGCCCCTGGGTTCAATCCCCAGTACCGCAAATAAATTAATTAATTAATTAATTAATTAATAAAATAGGGCTGGGGATGTAGCTCAGAGGTAGAATGCACCTAGGTTCAGTCCCAGTACCACAAATAAACAAACAAACAAACAAACAAACAAACAGAAAAAAATTAAAAAGCAGTAAAACTGGTTTTGTAAGTGGAGACGGAGCTAAAGGATTCAGGCTAAAAGTGAGAATCTGGCCAGGCATGGTGGCACACGACTGTAATCCCAGTACTTGGGAGGCTGAGACAGGAGGATCGCAGGTTCGCAGCCAGCCTCAACTACTTAGTGAGGACCTCTGCAACTTAGTGAGACCCTGTTTCAAAAAAATAAAGAATAAAAAACAGGGCTGGGGGTGTAGCTAGGACGTAGAATGCCCCTGAGTTCAATCCCCAGTACCACAAAAATTAAATAAATAAAAAATAAAGTGAGAATCTTGTTATGTAAGTTTAACTTTGGAAATATGTAGATACTTTAAACAATTTAGAAACATAATTAAATTGAAAGAAAAAATCCCGAAAATTGCAAATGAACTGAAACAAATGAGCCTAACTGCTAAGGACAAAATCAAAAAGAAAACTGGATTCCTTTAAAGTCGTATTAAAATGAAATACTCGGACTGCAAACACCATTGGAATATATTTAAAGGCAAAAACTACAAAGAAAATTTAAACTGCATACTGTTATCCTAATGATATTTGGAATATCAGTATTGGTTTTTTTTGCAGTACCGGGAATTGAACCCAGGGACGTTCTACCTCCGAGCTACAAACCCGGACCTATTTTTTTTTTTATCCTTTATTTTGAAACCGGGTCTCACGAAGTTGCGGAGGGCCTCACTAAGTAGCTGAGGCTGGCCGTGAACCCCGATCCTCCGGTCTCCGCCTCCCAAGTACTGGGATTACAAGCGTGCGCCACCACGCCCGGCTCAGTATTGGTATTCTGAAACAACTATAGGACTACTATAAGATACAAATGAATAAGTAATGATGTTTACATCATTAGGAAACAAAATATTTCCAAACAAGAAGAGATAGAAGCATAAAATCAAAGTAAAAGCTCTATACTTTCAAATTAAAACGATAAAGTATGAAACCATCATTTTCTTTTCAAAAGATGTGTATTTTCTGTGGGTAACTCTTCGAAGAAATGACAACCTAGAATCAATGAGTACCTTGGCACTCATGTTATAATTTCTAAATACATGTGTACTTTTAAAAAAAAAGTTCCTTGGAGAAATGGCAGATTGCAAGTTTGGGGCAGGATAGGTATAACCTATGAATCTTACTGTGCCAGAATACAAGGACTAAATGTATCAAAGATGAATGACACAACATCAAAAGAACATAGGCACCAATCATCGGAGAGAATTCTCACTGCTCTGGAATGGTGATCTGGATCATCCAATAAATGACAGCAGTGGATTCAAACTCATTACACTCACACATACACACACACAACCTACAAGTTATTAATAGTATTTAAAACAAAAGAAAACAAAATCAACTTTTGAAATTGCAGAGTGAATACATCAGTGAACCCACTCTCCCATAAAAGCAGAAAAAATATTAGCTAAACAATGAAAATCAACCATTTGAAGTTCTGGAATTAAAGGCACAGAACTGAAAAGCATCTATTCATCTATTCAAGCTGCTGAACCCTGCTTAGGATAGCGGGATGTGGCTTTTTTTTTTTTTTTTTTTTTTGCGATACCAGGGATTGAACGCAGGGGCGTTCTACCTCCGCGCTACACCCCGGCCCTATTTTTTTTTTATGCTTTATTTTTGAAACCGGGTCTCACAAAGTTGCAGAGGGCCTCACTAGGTAGAGAGAGGAGAGAGAGGTAGAACGATCGATTGATCGATCGTGCGCGTGCGCATGCGCGCTGAGGTTGGCCGCGAACCCGGATCCTCCGGTCTCCGCCTCCCAAAGTACTGGGATTACAAGCGTGCGCCACCACGCCCGGCTGGGATGTGGCATTTTAAGTTGATGCTATTCTCGTTTCTTTTCCCTCTTCATCTCAACAAGAAACTTGAGAATTGAAAATATAATAATCAAGCCGGGAGTGGTGGTTCACGCTTGTAATCCCAGTACTTGGGAGGGTGAGACAGGAGGATCACAGGTTCACGGCCAGCCTCAGCTACTTAGTAAGACCCTGTTTCAAAATAAAGAATAAAATATAAGGCTGGGGCATATCTCAGAGGTAGAATGCCCCTGATTTCAATTCCCAGTACCACAAAAAAAAAAAAAGAAAAGCACAATAATCAAATTTAAAAAAAAAGTCTACAGATAAACTCAACAGCAGAATGAAGCAGGAGAAAGAAGTAAAATTGAAGATGGAATAATAGAAAACACTCAATCTAAAAAATAAAGACCAAGCCGGGCATGGTGGCACACGCTTATAATTCCAGTACTTGGGAGGCTGAGACAGGAGAATCCCAGGTTTGCGTCCAGCCTCAGCTACTTAGTGAGGCCCTCTGCAACTTAGTGAGACTTTGTTTCAAAATAAAGAATAAAAAATAGGGTGGGAGTGTAGCTCGGAGGTAGAATGCCCCTGAGTTCAATCCCCAGTACTGCAAAATAAACAAAATAATAAAATAAGATAAAATAAAAAATAAAGACCAAACGGATTTGTGTGTGTGTGTGTGAGAGAGAGAGAGAGAGAGAGAGAGAGAGAGTGTGTGTGTGTGTGTGTGTGTGTGTGTGTGTGTATGTGTTACTGGGATTGGACCTAGGGGCCTTCTACCCCCAGTTCAATTTGTATTTTTTTGTTTTGAAACAGGGTCTCACTAGGTTGCCGAGAGTCTCACTACTTGCTGAGGCTGTCTTTGAACCTGCGATCCTCCTATCTCAGCCTCTCAAATACTGGAAGGATTATATTCTACTGTTTTCCCTTTTTTTGGCAGTACCAGAGATTGAACCCAGGGGCATTCTACCTCCGGGCTATACCCCCAGCCCTATTTTTTTATTCTTTATTTAGAAACAGAGTTTCACTAAGTTGCGGAGGGCCTAAGTAGCTAAGGCTGGCCAGGAACCTGTGATCCTCCTGTCTCAGTCTCCCAAGTACTGGGATTACAGGTGTGCGCCACCACGCCCGGCTTGGATTTTTTTAAAAATGAAATGAGCATATGGACCTGTGGTACAGTAATAGAAGATCTACAACACTTTTGTCAAAGTTCCAGATGAGAAAGAGAAAGAGGGCAGAACTGAAAAAGTATCTGAAGAAATAATGGCTGAAAAGCCGGGCGTGGTGGTGCACGCTTGTAATCCCAGTACTTGGGAGGCTGAGACCAGAGGATCCGGGTTCGCGGCCAGCCTCAGCTACTTAGTGAGGCTTCCGCAACTTCGTGAGACCCAGTTTCAAATTAAAGTATAAAAAAAGTAGGGCCAGGGGTGTAGCTCGGAGGTAAAACGCCCCTGGGTTCGATCCCTGGTACCGCAAAAAAAAAAAAGAAATAATGGCTGAAAATGTTCCAAATTTGGCAAAAGACATAAGCCTATAAGCTCATGAAGCTGAGAAAACACCAGAGTCAAACTTCTAAAAACTAAAGACAAGGAAAGATCTTGACAGTAACAAGAGAGAAATGACATCTCTCTTAAACAGGAGCCTTGATGAGTTTAATGAGAGCACATTTCTTATGGATGCCAGAAGGACATGGCATAAAACTTTTCAAGCGCTGCAAGAACTTTCAACCCAGAACTCCATATACAGCAAAAATTCCCTATAATGAATGAGGAAATTAATATATTCTCAGACAAAAGGAAATTAAGAAAATTTGTCACCTGTACACCTCCCTTTAAAAAAAAAGGCTAAAGGAAATTCTCTAAATCAAAATGAAATGATGAGAGAATGAACCTTAGAAAATATGACAAGAAGCCGGGCGTGGTGGCGCACGCTTTTAATCCCCAGTACTTTGGGAGGCGGAGACTGGAGGATCTGGGTTCGCGGCCAGCCTCAGCTCTCTCTCTCTCTCTCTCTCTCTCTCTCTCTCTCTCTTTCTCTCTCTCTCTCTCTCTATCTCTCTCTACTTAGTGAGGCTCTCCGCAACTTCGTGAGACCCGGTTTCAAAATAAAGTATAAAAAAAAACAAAATAGGGCCAGGCATGTAGCGCGGAGGTAGAACACCCCTGGGTTCAATCCCCGGTACCGCAAAAAAAATAAAAGAAAATATGACAAGAATAAATGACAATGGAAAAAATTTAAAATATTGAAAAATTTAACACATTTTCCTTCTCTTGAAATATAACAATGTCTGATATGGTTCTTAGAGTATGAAGAAGATGCACGCCTATAATCCCAGTACTTGGGAGGCTGAGAAAGCAGGATTGCGGGTTCAAGGCTACTACACAGTAATTAGTGAGACTCTTTCAAAATTTAAGTTAAAAATAGGGGGAAGTAGAACTCCCCTGGGTTCAAGCCCCAGTACCACAAAAATATTTTTTAAAAATAGAGTGATTTTGTGTTATGTATATACAATGTAATACCTAGAGCAACCACCAATAACCTATGCAAAAGGATATACACTCAAAAGCACTATAGTCAAGTAAAAATGAAATTCTATAAAAGTTTTGAAGTAACTCCAAAGAAAACAGGGAGAAAATAAGCAAATAAAAAAGGAAGATTTGAGCCCTAACGTAGCAATAATTACACTGCATATAGTAAAAATATACCATTATAAGACCAAATTTTTAAAAGATGACTTACAAAAAGCTTCAAATACAATGATACCAGCTGGTTGAGAATAAAAGGATAAAAAAGACACACCATGTAAATATCAATCGAAAGAAATCAGGAATAGGTAAATACATAAAGACAGAGGGTATATTAATTGATTGTTAGAGGATGGATGGAACCGAAAACAATTGCTAATGGTTTGTTTTGTTCCAGAATTAGTAGTGATGGTTGTACAACTTGGTGAATATACTAAAAACCACTGAATTGAGCCAGGCATGGGTGGCACATGCCTGCAATCCCAGTACTTTGGGAGGCTGAGACAGGAGGATCACAGGTTTGAAACCAGCCTTAGCAACTTAGTGAGACTCTCAGCAACCTAAGTGAGATGCTGTTTCAAAACAAAAAATTTTAAAAAAAGGGCTGGAGGTGTAGCTCAGAGGTAGCATGTTTCCAGGGTTCAATCCCCAGTACCACCAACAAAACAAAAACTTAACAATAAACAATAACTTTATTAACAAAACCAAATAAACAAAATACATGCAAGATATTTCATCAAAGAGGATGTAGGAATGCCAAATATGTTAAACTGTCATCATACAACTATGGCTTAAATAAAAATAATGACAAAATCAAATGGTGGTAAAAATGCAGAAAAAGTCTCTGACATTGCTGGTGAAAATGTAAAATGGTACAACCACTCTGGAAAGTACTGAGTTTGTTTTGTTGTTGTTGTTGTTGTTGTTTACTAAACCTGTAATTGAAAAGTTGCGCACCTCAGCATTTATCCCCCCAAATAAAATATTATGTACACAATTATTCATAGCAACTTTTTTAATAGCCAAAAACTGGAAAAAATGTACTACCATAGAAGAATGTAATCAAACTGTAATACATTCATGCAATACTACTCAGCAATAAAAAGTAACAAGTTGTTGACATATCCAAGACCTTCAATGGATACCAAGGTTTTATTTCAAGAGAATGAAACAATCTCAAAAGATTATATACTGATTTTATTTATTTAACATTCTTTAAATGACAAACTTACAGAGATGAAGAGCAGATGAATAACTGCCTGGATTAAAGAGGATACAAAGAAAAAGGGATAGATATGCCAGCTCTGTTCTATATCTTGACTGAGTGGTAATTATAGGCATCTACATGTCTTTTTTGGGGGGGTATATGGTACTGGGGATGGAACCCAGGGGCATTCTACCTCTTAGCTACACCCCCAGCCCTATTTTATTATTTTGAAACAGGGTCTCACTAAGTTGTGGAGGGCTTCACTAAGTTGCTAAGGCTGGCCATGAACCTGTAATCCTCCTGTCTCAGCTTCCTAAGAACTAGGATTACAAGCGTGTGCTACCATGCCTAGCTCATCTACATGTCTAATAAAATGATACAGAACTACACACACTTTACAACAAAATCAATGTCCTGGATTTTGTATCATATTATAGTTATATGAAATGAACTCATCAGAGGAACTGGGTGAAGAGAACATGAGAACTATCAATGCTATCTTTGCAACTTCTTATGGACCCATAATTGTTTCACATTAGAAAAGCTGAAACTAATTTTTAATTAGAAAGTAACCATCAAAATTAAAATATTATTTTAAAAAATAAGTCTGTTCACAAAAATTACTCATTTTTTAGTGAACATTTTTGGCACTGTGGATAATAAAGTCTGCTCAACAAAACTAATACCTGCTTCAAACTGCTGCTCCCGGTTCATCTCCACAGCACATGGGCTATCTTCTCTCCACACAAAGGAAAGGCCTAATGATTCCGCTATGAAGATGACTCACAGGTTTCAAGTGTCCGTCCGATGGGCACACAAGGGTCCAAATGAAAGTGCTGAAAAAAAAATACATAAACAGCCTGAAGCTCAAATGTGTTTATTCATTCAAAAGACATGGCACTTAACTGGGTTGAGAGGTAAAATAAAACAAAAACACACTAGCAAAAGAAAATGGGATAACAGAAAAAAAACAACACTTTTCTAATTTTGAAGGTTCTGTGTGTGAGTATGTATGTGGAGAGAGGGGGAGAGGGAAAGAGGGAGGGGAAAAGAAGGAGAAAGAGAAACATTGATAAGATGTTAAGCCGATCCCATTTTTTTATTTTAATTTGATTTTACTTAATTTTATTTTTGTGGTACTGGGGATTGAACCCAGAGGCATTCTACCTCCGAGCTACACCCCCAGCCCTATTTTTTATTTTGAAACAGGGTCTCAGTAAGTTGTGGAGGGACTCACTAAGTAGCTGAGGCTGGTCGTGAACCTGCGATCCTCCTGTCTCCACCTCCCAAGTACTGGGATTACAAGCATGTGCCACCACACCCAGCTTGAACCCATTTTTATTTTTTTTTAAGTAAAAAGGCTTTATTTGCAGAGCAGGAATTTAATCAAACAGGCCAAATCCCGTGTCATCATCAGACTCCTCGGATTCCTCCTTCTTCTCGTCTTTCTTCTCCTCTGCTGCAGCGGGGGCAGAGCCAGCAGCAGGAGCTGCAGAGCCTGGGGCAGCAGAGACGGTCACAGCCCCACCAGTGGGTACACTGGCAAGCTTGCCAATACCCTGGGCGATGACGTCCTCAATGTTTTTCCCATTCGACTCATTGATGACCTTGTTTAGCCGATCGTCGTCCGCCTCGATGCCCACGCTGTCCAGGATCTTCTTGATGTCCTTTGCACTGGGAGAGGAGTTGCCCCCGAGGGCAGCCAGCAGGTAGGAAGCGACGTAGCGCATGTCAGCGGCGGCCGGGGACAGGCCTCACGCGTGCGATGGCGGCGGCGGGGAGCGAAAGTTGAACCCATTTTTAAAACAGCTTTACTGGAGTATAATTCACATACCAAAATCTCCCATTTTTAAATATACACTCTAATAACTTCTAGTAAAAATAACCATCACTATAATTCAACTTTAGAATATTTCTGTCACCCTGAAAAGGAACATCATGCTCACTTACATGCAGTTCCTCCACATTCCATCTCTAGGCCCAAGCAACTACTAATCTACTTTCCATCTCTGAAGATTATACTGTTTCTGGTCTTTTCTGTCTGGTTTCTTTCACTTACTATGTTTCTACACCCCCAGACCTTTTTTTGTTTGTTTTTTTTTGCGGTACCAGGGATTGAACCCAGGGGCGTTCTACCTCCGCGCTATGCCCCCGGCCCTATTTTTTATACTTTTATTTTGAAACCGGGTCTCACGAGGTTGCGGAGGGCCTCACTAAGGAGAGAGAGAGAGAAAGAGAGAGAGAGAGAGAGAGAGAGAGAGAGAGGGAGGGAGGGAGACAGGGAGAGAGAGAGCAAGAGAGCTGAGGCTGGCTCTCTCTCTCTCCCTCCCTCTCCCTCTCCCTTCTCTCTCTCTCTCTCTCTCTCTCTCTCTCTCTCCCTGTCTCTTTCTCTCTCTCTCTCTCTCTCTC
>PVJS01011988.1:0-44675 GCA_004027185.1 Glis glis | reverse complement strand
GAGAGAGAGAGAGAGAGAGAGAGAGAGAGAGAGAGAGAGAGGAGAAGGAGGAGGAGGAGGAGGAGGAGGAGGAGGAGGAGGAGAAAACTAAGTTATCAAAATATTTCCCAACTCCTAAATTATGAATGAGTAAGGACAATATGCCATACTGTGAGATCTCACAGAATCAGAATTTTCAAGGGAAGAGATAAAGGGGAACAATAAATTCCTTCATAGCCCTAAAAGCAGAAGAAGCAGGTTCTCCATGGAAGGCAGGCAGAAGGACTTGGGAGTGACATCTTTATCTATTGGGTTTTTGTACACTCCCTTGTACACTGCAGTGCAGAAGTTCCCTGAAATGCCCAAAGGGGCCAGTCTGAGCCAAATGAACTCTCACAAGGATCTAGCTAAGCTCCACTCTGGGACAAAACCCCACAGGGATGAAAAATTGCAGAAAACTTCCAAATTAAGCTGTTCAGAGATAATAGGGCAAAATAAATAGAAGATAAAAGTGGGAGATCAGCAAGGACATCTCAGGAAGTACAAGGCCATTTTAAGACACAACAAATGAGAATGTTCTAGTGCCATGATGCTAGAAAGTCTGTCTTGACTAGCTTCTTCCTCCAGTAGCTCAAGAAAAAAATTTCACATACAAATTAGCCATAGGAAAGAATCAAGTTTTTTGTCCCATCCAAATTTATTAGTAAGTAAAAGGGATAATGAGGAGAATGCTATATCTATTGGCAAGCTATTATATGGCAATGGAAACATACCATAAAAGCATGCCTATAAAATACATTAGTGCTGTAGCCTAAAATTTCAAAATGAACTAAAAAAATTAAGATAATGAGGGGAAAATGAAAGAAAACCATAAGTCAATAAAAGAAAAATAGTAAGCTGGGTATGGTGGAGCATGCTTATAATCCCAGTAGTTGGGAGGCTGAGACAGGAGGATCGCAGGTTCAAGTCTAGCCTTGGCAACTTAGCAAGACCCTGTTTCAACATAAAAAATAAAATTGAGCTGGGGGTATAGCTCAGAGGTAGACTGCCCCTAGGTTCAGCCCCCAGTACCACACACACACACACACACACACACACACACACACACACACAAGAAAAATAGTAATGAGGTTATAGAACTCAGGATAGAATGAGAAATAAAAGAAAAATTTATCTTAGAAATAAAGATTAAACCGGAAAGAACACAAGAGTAAATAAATACAGCAGATGATGCATTATAAGGATAAAAGAAATAAAATTTTAATCATTAAAGCAAATGAGAAAAGATATTTGAAAAAGATTTAAGAGAAAGTGACAGAAATAGAAGGTAGGTGAGGACCAACAAGTATGGATTATACTATGTTATACCATATTATATACATGATACTCTGCTATACTATATTGTTGTATTATGAACTCACAAAGAAAACTAAAGCAATAGTATAAAATTTATAAAAGCAACAACTTCCCTAAAATTAGAAGCAAACAAAAAGAAATCCAAACCTAATACTGTAAATAAACATCATGTATTTGAGAAAAGTGAACCAGAATGACCAAGACTAAAACATTATTAAAAAAAATGCTTTAAGCTCTGAGGCAAAAGGCCCACATCACTTGAAATAGGAATAAAATCCGATTGTCATCAGACTTTTTGACAGCCACACTTTATGTCAGGAGACAATGGAGTGACATATTTAAGATACTCAAGAAAAGAAAATACGAGTCATACGTTACAAGCCCAGCCAAACTTACTTTCAAGTATAAAGACTGCAGACAAACTGCTATCAACAAGCAAGAACTCAGGAAATATGGTTCCCAGGAGTCTTTCCTGAGAAAACTACCAGAGAATGAAAATGACTAGCGAGACATTGACATAGGGCCTGGTGGTAAGCATTAAATATATATCTGCCTGTAGGACTAAGTAGAAATGATGGCTGTAGGGGAAAGTATAGGCTTAAAAGCCATCTGCCCTGAAATTGTAGCAACAGCATATTTTTTTAAAGGGACAAGAATGGGTAGAGGGTATGAAAAGTAGATTAAGCTTATGATTGACAGATATTCATTAACTGAAAGTAAAGAGGATGCTTCAAATCAATTGCTGATATGTAGTAGGTAAAGAAGAGGTTGCTAACAACCTTCGATATTACTCATAGTAGTAAACCCAAAGTCAACTGGGAAAAAGAAAACTGGAGAAAAGTCACAGAAAGCTGTTGATGTAAAGGAAGTTAACTAGAACAAAAATACAAACTTTCCTGAGTGCTCCCCTTTAAAAAATATAAAAGATATAAGAAAATAAACCACATTGCGAAAGATCATTTATGTAGAACATAATATACTTATAAAATAATATGCACAGAACAGAAGCCAAATATGATAAATAAATCAATGTCATGGGCTTAATAAACCTATTTTTAACAAAATCTAGCTTTTCTAAGAAAATAAATCCAATACTCTGTCAGAAATAAGAGATCTAGACAGATCAAAATAAAACTAAGAGGTAAAAAATAAAATAGATTAAAATTTTTTCAGAATATATACCATTTTTATAGAGCACATTTACATCACCCCCAGAAGAAACTTACCCCCATTTGTAGCCAACCTCCATTTCCCTTCCATTCTCTAGCCCTAGACAACCACCAATGTATCTTTTGTCTCCATGGTCTTGCCTATCCTGTATATTTCATATCAGTGGAATCACATAATATGTGCTTTTATGTAGCTTCCTTCTTTCACTTAGTACAATGCTTCTAAGACTCATCCATTTATACCATGTATCAGCATCCCAGTCTTTTTTATTGCCAAGCAATACTAGTTGCTAAGAGCCTCACAAAGTTGCTGGTCTCGGATCCTACTTATTTCTACCCTGTCCCTCCTTCCTTCCTCCCCTCTCTTCCTTCCTTCTTCTCACATCTCACTTCCTCTCTCTCTCTCTCCTCAGATTTCCTCTAGTAATTTATTTGTACCCTTCAAGTGATTCACACACAATGTTCTATTCATTCCATCTCATGAGACTTAGAAAATCTTACTTTGTAGGGTAGTTAGTTCTGTTTGGGCCTCCAGTTCGCTACTAGGCCGTGAGCTCTCTGAAAAAAGAAAACCTCGAACCACACATACCCCACCTACAAGGTGATCTTCATGTTGCTCAATTTAGAGAATTGCTCATGCATAGTTTGTCGACTGTTTAGCAATCAAGGGCTGTGTGAGTAGATCAACCCCATGAATTGAAAATGAACGCTGATTCTTATCATCTGCCCCACATGCTTAATTTTATTTACATAATCCCAGAAATCCCCTTGAAGACACTTTGGTTCTTGCATAGAGGAGAATTGAATGGCTGAGGTCCTCCTTTGGGTGCCTGCTTATTCAAGCCAGAAATAAGTGAGACATAACACAGAGAGGGATGTTTACTGTGAGCCTCTCTACCTCATAGAAACTCCTTGAATGTTGTTTCTGTCTCATACCCCTTTAAACCAAAGGTAAAATTTAACCTTTAAACCTTTCTTCATTATTGACAACCACCACTATCATAACAAAAATTATCATTTTTCTAGTATGCAAGACTATATTATATTTTACAGAAGAATTCCAGAAGCCAAGATTGGGAAAATCATATCAACCAGTACTCAAGTCTTCTACCATTTCCTAGGCTCCCCTTTTCTTCTCTTCAATCTTTCCTCCTCCTTTCCTTTCTGCTACCATGAGATTTCCAAATTCATCTTGCTATATGATAAAGAGAAGCATACCCTTCCCATATCTTTATGCCTACCTTGTAACTATGACATTTGTTAAAATTTACACTTATTTTTCTCCCAAATGAGCATTCTCTCCTAGTTGACTCCTGTTGGATTTATTAAAATTTCCCACATTGTTACCCTTATAAGATGAAGCCACTGGATGGGCTGTCGAAGTAGATAGGACAAGATCTAGGTAGGAGACAGATAAACCTAGCCAGTGGTCATTTGTATAAGTGTATTACTTGGTGATGACCAATACATTCACATAGAGTATGTTCTATTGATGAAGGTAAAAGTTAGCCTAGGTGCCTTATTCTTACTGTCCTTGATATGACTGTTTGCATGCATATAGGAAAGATTAGGGAAGGAGGGGAAACCATTATCAGATGTATCATTGATTTGGCCACTGCAATTCAGTTGGTGCTCAACCTCACCGGGAACTCTTGAAAAAGTCATGAAATGAATCTCAGACATATCATCTTGGGGGGAAAACGAGAGCACTGATACATCCAGTGGTGAAAGTAGGCCCTTTATTAATTCCCTGCGCTTCTAATTTCCACATATCTGAGCATCCAGAAGGTTTTCTAATAGGTTGTCCCATCATACAGTGACGCAGGAGCCCCAGAACAGGAAGGGAGCAGTAAGCGTCCCAGGCTGGAAAGAGGTGCTATCCTATTACTGGTGGAAATCAGCTTGGATCCAGTCTGTGTGACTGACACTGAAAGAAGAAATGTGGTAGAAAGGATTTGATTCCCTGGTGACATCCAATCAGGTATCCAGTCAGAAATCTTGGTCAGGAAGAAACAAATTAGGTTGCCATCTTCCTATTCTACCTTTCAGAATATTTCGACTAACATCAGCCATGTATGAGATGTATCATTGAGACCTCTGGCTTTTATGGCCTGGTTTGACTTCACAGTTAGGTAACCTGAGGTTGTCATTTTCCTCTGCCAAGATCTGGTGATAATCATTCTTATTGTAAAAGTTCCACCAAAGTCATCCATTTTGCTCAGATATGCATTTATAGATTAATATCATGCTCCCTATACTTTTACTTTTATACTTTATAAATTTAAAACTTGTTCACTCTTTCAATACATATTTATTCATTACTCACTAGTGACTAGAACTAGTCACTGAAAAAGGGACTGGTCAAGGAGGAGACAAGTTTTCACAGACTTTACAAACTTGAAGGTAATTTAAAATTAAGCATGTAATTCCAGGAACTCTATGAAAGGATAAGCATGATGAGCTATGGGACATCTCAGTGGGGACCTACTACAGTTCAGGAGATCAGAAAATCTGGGAAGGAAGTGATATGTTAGACACATTTTGAAGAATGAGTAGGAACTGAGCAGGTGAAGAAGGACTCAAAGGATATCTAGGTAGTGGTTCCTCTAAGAGGTCAGCAGGATGACTGACATCATTACAATTTTACAAATGAGGAAACTGAGGTCCAGCCTTCTCAAGATCACCTTGGTGAAGTGACAGAGTATAAGGGAAAAGCCAGATAATTTTTGCTTTATGAATGCCATCCAGCTCTCTTCAAGATTAAATGGGATTTAATTGCATTTACATTAAATTAAAAAATACCTTGTGGCTAACTCAGCTGTGGCTGATTATGATATCAGTAGCAGGACACCTGGGTACAGCATACCCCTGGGGCTAAGTCTGGTGGGTAAGTCTATAAAGTTTTCTTTTGGAATCCCCTTTCCTTGCATTCATTATTGCCATCTCGATCTGACGAAAACTCAAGCCATTAGTAAAATCACACTTGATTTTCAGAAGCTACAATATTCCTGTACTGACCTCCAGGAGACACAGCTTC
This sequence comes from Glis glis, assembly GCA_004027185.1. Lineage (NCBI taxonomy): Eukaryota > Metazoa > Chordata > Mammalia > Rodentia > Gliridae > Glis > Glis glis. The sequence continues at coordinate 39,134 of PVJS01011988.1, read as the reverse complement.
CCAGAAAATATCCTGCTCTTAATCTTATGCATCGACTTCTATGTAGTGGTCATCAATCCCAGAAAGGCCTCCTTATTGGTGAGTTAGTTCTTAGGTAAAAAGAACTGATGGGGAGAATGTTCTAGAACTATATAGGTGCTGCATTCAGATGTCTTTTAAAAACTTGCAGAGATACGGAAGAAAAAGTGTGTTCATTCAGCGGGTGTCTGAGGCAGAATGGAATGGGACCAGTGGCTAGAGTTGCTGGGAGTGGGCTTTGCTCAGCTTATCTATGGACCTTTGGAACTGCCAGTGCTGCCCCTTGTGGCTGCAGCGTGGGCTGCAGGCATAGTGAGCTCTAGTCCAAAGGAGTTGTCTGAGACCATGGATTAACAACCGTCAAGATATGTTGTGCGAGAAGTTTTATACTGGATGGAAAGTGAAACTAGAACTCCTCAACAAAAATGTGGTATAACTAGAGAATATTATGCTAAGCGAGATAAGCCAGTCTCAGAAAGCTAAGGGTCGTGTTTTCTTTCGTGTATGGAAGCTAGAACAAAAATAAGAAGCAAAAAGGACTTCAGCCAAATAAAGACAGAAAATAATAAAATAGTGGAAGGGGATTGGAGGAGGGAGTTGAGGAGGGGAAAAATGAGAACCGAGGAAGGGAACAGTTCAAATAAGGTTACCTCCATTTAAAGTTTCACTACCAATCTCACTAACATGTGTGGGGAGGGAGAGATGGGGAGGGGGGAGTGTACACAGAGAGAAATACACCAAGCGATGTGTGCATGTATGTTTGTATTACTTTGAATCTCACTATGATGTATAATTACATTGCACCAATAAAAAAGAAAACTTATAATCTAATGGTTACTTTTTTTTTTCCAAAAAGGCAAAGATGTTGATATCCCCCTCCATCCATTTTGTTCTCCTGCCAAATAAGCTCGTTCCAACCATCACACAAAGTTCTCTGAACTCTTACTAGGACATTTCCTAAATGCATGTGGTTCTAGACTTCAGACGTTTCCCTCCCGTATATTAAAATGTATATATCCCATGTCACGCCATCTCAAAATCTTCATAAAGGGGTTGTTATATGACAAAGCACGATCTCACCAAACTAATGTTAATATTTGTCCTTGCAGAGATTATAGGATAACAGAGAGCTTTAATGCCTTCAGTCTCAAAGACAGAAACACAGATTTTTAGAAACTAAATAGCACAATGCCTTCATCAACCATATGGAAAAAATATTAAATGCATGACTATGGTGTGTAGATACTGGGAGCCAGGATACCTAGTTTCAGCTCTAGATCTCTCCCTCAGACACTGGGTGATCTTATGAAAAGATCAGCTTTGCCAGAGACAGAGAAAAGGGGAGTGGGTGAGGGGCCAGAAAAACACATTATGTTAGGTATGAGAATCCCTTCCAGTATGGATGGAGTAGAGGGGCTGTTGTGGAGACTTGCTGAAAATTAGTCTTGAGAGGTGGATTGGTGTCAGACTCTAAAACATATTGAATGTCTTATGAGGACTTTGACCTTGGTCTGGTGTAAAATGTGTTTACATTGATGATTGTCTAGAAACGTAGTAACATGATGAAAACAGCTTTTGACAAAAAGTCAGAAAGAAAAGACACTTTCAACATACTTCAAGGCTAGTCTGAGATAGCCAGTTTAGATTTTCAGCAGTGTTTTAGAGAGGAAGTAGAATACTCTAGTTAAGAATACAGGGTTGACATAAAACTAATTCTCATTTGAATTCTGGCTCTGCTCTTTAATAAATACACGGAATTAGGAAGCAATGTCTCCTCTGAGTCTTAGTTTCTTCTCCTCTAGTATGGGAATGACAACAATAGCAACTTTATAGACTTACTCTGAGGATGCAATAAGAAGGTTCATAAGGGAATTTAGCAGCGTAGTCAGCACGTGCGTGGAAATGATCAATCAACATTACGTATGCTTATTAATTATTGGATAATATTTGGAGGGTATAAAGTAAAATAGGTTTGAAGATAACATTTTCCAGAAGCCAAATTTTCTGAGGCAGCCAGGTATGGTGGCTCATACTTGTAATCCCAGTACTTGGGAGACTGAGACAGGAGGATCACACAAGTTCGTGGATATCCTCAGTAACTTAAGTCCTCTGAAACTTAGTGAGACCTTATTTCAAAATAAAAAACAATAGGGCTGGGGGGTGTAGCTCAGAGGTAGAATGCCCCTGGGTTCCATACTCAGTCACACACACACACACACACACACACACACACACACACACACTTGCTTAGGCAAAATCTGGGGTTCTTTTTTCCTATTAGAACTCTGTTTCTGTTGCTTACCTGAGATCACAAAAACAACGGTTTGACAGTCACAGGACTCGCTTCCCTCTTTGTTCCTGCTTTTCTTTTGTGCAGTTTTATCTCTTGCAAGTCTTTGTCCCCACAAGGAGAAGCAAGGTTGAAGTGGTCTGTGGCTGAGCGTCTCTGCCTTACCATAAATGAGGGGCTGTTCCCTGGATAAACAGCATTTAAAATTTTCCTGGAAATGATTCAGATTGGCCACAGGTAGCCAGATGTTCACTTTGGGGACACTGAGTTTGTGCCACAAATGGGATAGAAGGGTCAAGATCTCATTTGTATCTCATGGTTGGAGTGGAGGAAGAAGTATATAAGTACTAAGTCTGGAAACTTTTGCAGAGCCAGCCTTACAATTTTACCTGACTTTTTTTCATGCCAGGTTGCACATACCTCCTTTGTCTCAGCTCTCTTTGCTGGCCATAGGACCTGGGAAAGGCAGAGTCCTCCCTCCCCTTCCTCACCACTTTATCTCCCCGCAGTGCTCCCATTACAGGCCCACTTGCCCACATGACGTCCCGGAGCCTTGGGCTGCACTGGTCTGAGCATGCCGGCTTTGCCTGGGCCAGCCTCTCTGCTACCACTCGAGATTCTGGGCAGAGCTGCGAATGAACACATTTCAAATGCTATCAATATTTTATGAATTTCCATCCACTTACTTTAATGGGGAACTGTAAAAGCATTTAACCATATTACACCCCATCTCTCAGGCACTGCACTATTCCAACAGAGCTATTTTATTAGAGTCAACCACCGGGGTAGCTGGAATGGCTTCACTTCCCTCCTTCACCCGTCCATCTGCATAGATGTAGGTCTGTTTGTCTGTCTACTGAACTATCTTCCACCTAAGTGTAATTATCCAGTAAAATCAACTAAGAGCAGAAGGGGCATGGTCTTGGTGAGATGTGTGTCCACTCACCAGTATGATAAGAAGTGTTTCATTTCCTGTCTTTACTTCGAAGGATTTAAGATTTAAAGAGACTCTGGTTTTATGGACTGCCGTTGGGTTCTCATCTGGATCATTCACTCTCTTGTCTTCTGGGGAAGAACCATTCTCAGGAAAGCATCTTACCTGAAGTTTGAATACCTGAAATTAATGTCCAAGTGTGCAGGCATTGAGGTCGGATGGACTTGGGATTCACGGCTCCATTCCATCACTTCCTTGATGATCTTGGGCAAATCACTTGACCTCCCAGAGTCACTTCCACAAAAGGGGGACTTCATACCTTTTGAGGAATGTTGAGGATTAAAGAAGGAGTGCATGAGAGTGCTTACCCAAGAGCCTACACAGCAAACAAATGGTAACCACAAGATTCCTGAAACTGAAAGGCTCAGAGGCCATTCTCTACTTAAATGATGGTTGTCTGGGACTTCTGGGCTAGAACACGCAGTACTTCCTGTCCCATTATTCCTAGAGGCAGCTTCTGCCTGTACCATGTACCTGAGTGGTACTTCCTTTTGGTTACAGCTCACCCCCAACCATTCTCCACACTCCCGGGGGGCTTACTCTTTCAGGACTTTGACTACCCTCGTCTCTTCTAAGCAACCATTCTTGGTTCCCATCCAGGCGTAGTGCTGAACATCTTTGACAAGAGGTACTGGCATCCAAAGTTTGCTGTCATAAACACCAAAGTATCCCCTATCCTATTGAATCTAAATGGTAGGGTCTGCAAAGCAGGTTTTGATTCTACTTATCCAAATAGGCTTTTGGATGCACAGCACTAGCCTGCTAATTCACCCAGTAGGGCGGGAATCTGTAACAGAGAGGAAGCATGGGTTCAGATATACTTCATCTTTCAAAGCAGCGAACTGCTATTATGGTTAGATATCAAATGTCCCCTGAAGAGCTCATATGTTAATGTTCAGAGTTGATGTAATTACGTCAAGAGGGTTGAAATCTCATCAATAGAAAATCCATTCCACTGTCATGAATTTACTGGGTGGTAACCTACCTAGGCCTGTGGGATGTGACTAGAGAAGGTAGGTTCCTAGGGGTGTGGTCTTGGGGACTCTGCTTTTGTCTTTGAATCCACTTGCTCGCCTGCTTTCTTCCCTCTGGTCTCCATGATGTAAGAGCAGAGCTCTTGATCTCACCCTCTCTGTTTCATGAGCTCCACAGACCCCGGCCTCACACTGATCAAACCCCCAAATCTCCAAAAAATGTGAGCAAATAAATCTTCCTTCTTCTAGGATGTATGGTCAGTTGTTTTGGATTATGGCAATGAGAATGTTGACCGAGACAGCTGCCCAAGAATGAAATGAAGCCTGATGAATGTCAGACATTGATATACAGATTAGCAACTTCTCTTCCAAAGGGTATGTGTACATGGATATGTATAGGGGGTGGCCCTTCCAGGTTTAAATGCTGGACTTGTGGCAGGATGCTTCTTCTCCCCTTTAGTACATCTGAAAAAGTATCTAAGAGCAGAGAATGCCAGAGAAATGGATCTGAGCAAAGTTCTCAAGATGGGCAGCACCGAGTGTTGTAGCTAGAGACATCACAGTATGATATCAAAGGGTGGGGTCAGAAGATGTGGACTTAGATGGCAGATGAGTGACAAAGAGAGGAAGGTTCTAGTTGTTTGCTATAATTGAAAGCAGAATGTGCTTTGTCAACTTCCTGACCTCTGTGTCAGGATCCTGGATAAATATGGGGGACACTGGGAAAGTCATGATATTCTGAGTTGATGGGTAAGGGAGACCTTGGCTGGAGCCAATCTGCTTCTTGTTGGCTCCTGGTCTCATCTATCTCAGTGGGTCTGGCAGTGTCATCTGGGTGGGATCTTTAAGCTCCCTTCCCCTCCCCAGTTCCCCAAGCTCTTCCATCTTTAACATAAGAGTGAGGATCATTTCTGACAAAGAATTGAAATCAGCTGCCAAGCCCCATCAGGCTCCTGTGTTCCTCCTCTCCCTACTTCCAGCAAAACCTTTCTCTTGTGCAGACAGAAAACACTTCAGCCTCGTGACAGCCCCCTGTCATTCTGACGCCCTGTGTCTCACTGCTGACATGATAACCGGGTCTGCGAGACAGACAGTGTTTGTCTGATGCCGGCGGCTTTGTAGTGGCATCACAAGGCTGGGATGAAGGAGGCATGGTAGGGCTGAGAGAGCCAGGAAGCTGGGGCTCTGGGGAGAGCTTTCCTCTTCCATCCATCTCCTGCCCAGCAGGCTGACAAAGCAGCAGCAAGCCCTCTCAGTCTAGGAGAACCTCATCCCATTGTTCAAAGAGTCCCGAGTTAAAAAAGTCCATCTCCAGACCTGACAGTTTTCAGTCAAATATCTCATTCAACTCAATTCAACACACATTGACTGAGAAGATCATACTTAGTGCCATGCAATTGTGTTAGATGCTAAGAGACTACAATGATGAAGAATGAGAAGAAAAATTATAAAGAACAACTTCAATTGAGTGCATGCTATATATACTAGGTTTTGTGGCTACTCTGTATATAAATTTACATTTAATCATCTCAGTAATACTATGGGTAAGGTATTGAGAGGCTCATATTACAGTTGAAAAATCTGAAGTTCAGAGAGGGAAAATAACTTGCTAAGCTCATGCTGCTACTGAGTAATGGATCTGGAATTCTTATTTAGGTCTTTCTGGTTCCAGTATTCCTACTCTTACCTTTATTTTCTATTTTCTCCAATGAGTCCATCATAGCAGGCTAGAAAGTTAAATATATATATATATATATATATATATATACATGAATATATATACATATATATGTGTGTATATGTATATTCACTTAGGTATAATGCTATATAGCCTATAATAAAACAAAGTCCTATTGTCACCAAAAGGACAGAGCATAAGAGATAGCATTAATAGGCTCTGGAATAAGAACTGGTTTTGAATTCCTCCTCCCTTTCCTAACAACTCTGTGACACTATTGCCTTCTCTGAACCTCAGAAACCTCATCTGTGGCATGTAATAAGAGCATCTATGCTTTAGAATTATGGTGAGAGGTATATAATGTATGTGAAGTGTACATAGGTAACAAGTGAGTCTTCCTTCATGCTAAGCCTTTACATGGAATCTCACTTGATTCTAATACCAACCTTGGGCATGATACTGCCATTATTTTTCTTATTTTCTGAGTGAGAAAACAGAGGCTTAAAGATGTTAAGTAATTCCTCCACTAAAGTTAATAAACAGCATTGTGGGCTTCTGTGAAGTCAGTTCAGTCTAGCCCCCAAAACTAATCTGGGCTCCACTGTTAGACAGTTTGGCTTAGAATCTGCCTGAAGGTCACCACGGACTACAAAATGGTCTTTTTCTTATTCCCAGCAGCCTGCCTTCTTTGACAGGAGGGAGTATTAGACAACTGTGTCACCCTATTGACTGTATATCATTTTACTGTACACAGTGTGTTGTTTGGAAATTACCCCAATATCCCATTTGGGGTGATTAATATATAGCTGTTATAAATCTATTGAAAGAAAGCAGAGCTCTTTTTGGGGGATATTTCTTAAGCCTATGCCTCTGAGTAGAGTGGGTTCAATTACCAAAGATGTATTTCTAAAAGAGGTAGATTAATACCAATTAACAGGTTGAGATGGGAGTGGAGACCTTAGCCTGTTCACGGAACGAGTTGTGATTTCATGTCATCTGACACATGCGTAATTACACACACCAGGAAGCACCCGCCAATGCGCGCACCACAATAAATGTGTGCTTAATTACAAGTCACCATGCATATATGCTTAATTACACATCCTACTACCTGCAGGATTAATTACATGTCATGTTACATGCACACAATCAGAAGGGCTGACATTTAATGACATTAAAAGAGCCAGGAGAACATAAAGGAGCAATTTTTAAACAGTTGCATAATGTGTGTGCTTCTCTCTCTCTCTCTCTTTGGAAGGCATCAGACATTAATTTCTACTCAATCAATCAAGAGGCACTTATTGAACTGGTCCTGTCAATTTTAGTTTTATAGCATCTCCTGCATCTATCCTTTCCTTTCCTTTCCATTTTCATGATCCCTAATGTCATCTCTTGCCTGACAGTCGAAGGTAATGGGAAGGACATTGTATTCAAATGTCCCCTGCCTGCACCTGCTCCGGGTCACTGTCATTCTTACCTGTGTTGCTGCAGAGACCCCTATTAGATCTTCTAGTTCCTCTGGGGTCTCAAACGCTCCGCTACTAACCAGGGAATCTTTGAACACTCAGTTCTAACAATCTTGATTTCCTTCTTAAAATCTTCACTGATTTCTCCAGAATGAAACCCAGCATTTTGAGAATGGACTGCAAGGCTCTGGGTGTCCTGCCCCTGTCCCTCCTCCCTGGCTTCTTGTCACAACCATGCTTTCTCTAAGCTCCAGTGATAATACTTTCTTGCCATTCCTCCAGCAGATAACTCCTCCTACCTCAAGATAATTGCCTAACACAGAACCTTCTGTCCAACAATCTTCTCTTCTCTCTCTCTCTCTCTCTCTCTCTCTCCCTCTCTCTCTCTCTCTCTCTCTCTGTGTGTGTGTGTGTGTGTGTGTATGTATGTGTGTGTGTGTGTGTGTATTACTGGGGATTGAACCCAGGGGCATGCTATCTCTTTTTATTCTTGTTTCGAAACAGGGTCTCGCTAGGTTGCTGAGAGTCTCACCACATTGCTGAGGCTGCCCTTGAACCTGTGATCCTCCTGTATCTGCCTCCCAAGTACTGGGATTATAGGTGTGCACCACCATGCCCAGTTCCTTTCTACTTATTTAATCTACCTAACCCTCAGATCTTACCTAACATGCACATTTCCCAAGAAAGCTTTCATTAATGCCCCAGATTAAGTTAGGTCCACTATAATACTCTGTACTTTTCCTTCATAATAAATCATCACGATCGACTATTTAGAAACTTCTGTGCAGTGTTTTCTTTTCTTTTCTTTTCTTTTTTTTTTTTTTGCAGTACCGGGGATTGAGCCCAGGGGCGTTCTACCTCCGAGCTACACCCCCAGCACTATTTTTTATCCTTTATTTTGAAACCGGGTCTCACGAAGTTGCAGAGGGCCTCACTAAGTAGCTGAGGCTAGCCACGAACCAGGATCCTCCGGTCTCCGCCTCCCAAGTATTGGGATTACAAGCGTGCACCACCATGCCCGGCCTCTGTGCAGTGTTTTCAATTAATGCCTCCTCAGTGAGTCCCATGAGGATGGTGTTTGGATCTATTTTCACCGTGTCCTCATTTCCTGGTAAAGTACCTAGTATAGAGTCTTATATAAGTGGCCCTGTAGAAGGGTCGTCAGATTTAACAAATATAAATACAAGTTGCTCAGTTAAATTTGAATTTCAAATAAATGACAACAATGTTTTAGGATAAGTATATTCTGTGCAATGTTTCAGACATAGTTATAGTAAAATTATTTATTATTTCCCCGAAATTTGAATCGAACTAAATGACCTAGATTTTATCTGGCAACTCACCTAATGCACTTACTATTTGATCATTGAACAAATAAATGAATGAATAAATAAGTTAATGATTGAATGAAGATTCAGGAGACCCTAGTACTTCTTCAGCCCCGTTTTCTATTTTACCCTTATCGTACACTTCCTTCTTCCCCATATAGACAATGAAAGTGGAAGACATCTATGTCAGACTTTCATAATTCCGGCATGAAATGGTAAGAAACTAAGGCAAAAGCCAACTCAGGGTCTCTCTGTGCCACCATCCTTTTTGTTTCCAGAATTATCTGACTGGCTAAAGTACCCCATTTTCATCCTCGAAATTCTGACTCTGTCTAGTCTTTTTTTTTTTTGGTATGCTCTTCTAGGTCTTTTGTCATCTAATACTATCATATTTTAGATTTCTCAGACAGGACTGGGCTGATATTTAATGTTAATATTTTAAAAATCAAAATCAATGCAAGAAAATCCATGATGAATAAAATATCAAAAGTTTAAGTAAAAACAGAATCAGTATTACTGATTCTTTCTTTTGCCTCCGGCTCCAATATGGCTCTGCACAAAATTTTGTATTTAAACTCTTGATATTTTTCTCATCGTGGGTTTGCTTGCATTGATTATGATTTTTTTAAATAACAAAGTAACATGTTATTTTGATCACCGAGCATTTTTTTGGCGTTCCTTCCATTTTGCTCCTGAGGTGAACACCTCACCTTAATCCCAGCTTTGATCAGTGGAGGCAGCGTTTGGTAGGAAAGATAGAATGGAGGAATAGGAAAAAGAGCCATGCCAAAAGCTCAGGGTTAATCCTATGGACGAAGAAGAATGGACAGCTTTTGAACAAGAGAGGGACAGGTTGTGATTTAATCTTTATTTATTTTTCTGTGTGGGGGGTACTAGGGATTGAATGCAGGGGAATTCTCCCTCTAAGCTTCATCCCCCAGCCTTTCTTATTTTTTTTTTATTTTGAAACAGGGTCTCACTAAGTTGTTGAGGTCCTCGCTAAGTAAGTTGCTGAGGCTGGCCTTGAGTCTGTGATCCTCCTGTCTCAGCCTCCCGGGTACTGGGATTACAGGTGTGCACCTGTAATCAAACCCAGCCCTGATTTGATCTTTAGGGAGAATAACTCTGGCTGCTGCTCTGGTGTAGGAGGACTGGTTGGAGGGATTGTGACTGATGCAGGGAGACCTTGGAAGGAGGCTCCGGTGACTGGCCAAGTGTGAGATGAGGAATAAAGAGGAAGTAGCGAACCTCGGGGGAACCCAGAGCCGGTGCAGCGGAAACGTGCTGACCGGAAGGCACACCCTCTCTTCACCTCTACTTCTTGGCTATTCTTCTCTGCTGCCTCTTCATTGTTCAGTGATGTGAATATCTGGTTGGAAAAGACCAGAGAGGGAGGGAGCACAGAGGACGGGCTTGTTAGCTTCACTAACTAGGATTCTGACGACAAGGATGCTCCCTGATTTATTTGCAGACCTTCTGGGCATTTTCCCAGCCCCTCCATAAATGAGTTCCCTGGGGATCCATACATTGAATATCATACTCATTGTTCCCTGCATATACGTTCCCAGAGGTGGGCCAACAAATTCATTTTCTGAAATGATCTGGAGAAAGGGAGTGCTGTTGACACTCTCTCCTGTGGTATTTGTATTTCAAAAGGCAACGTGCTCAGGAATCCGTCCTGTCTATTAAACCTCATCTCGGCTTCCTATGAAAAAGAAATATCAGTAATGCCGAATCCCCATTCCAGCAGGCTTCAGATTTGGCCTTCAACCTGAACCACCATGGACTTGCTGTGCGGCCTTGAGCCCACAGCATGGCTTTTCTGTGCTGCAAGCTAATGTTCAGGAGGAAGCTTTGTAGTCCATGAAGGAGCTTGACCTTGACCTTTCTGAACTAAACTTCCTTCCCTCCCTTTCCTTTCAAAGAGGGATAATGGTGCTCTTCCATGTGAGGTTGTGATGAGGGTGAAAGGCATTCATTCCTGGCAAGTGCTTAAAACTTGGTAGATATTTAATGCATATTAGCTACACCCTCCTTCCAATGGTTCATTTAGTGGGATAATAGAGAAATAAGGTGCTAGAAAAGAGTAGAATGGCCATTTTCTCAGCTGGTAAAAACTAAGCACCATTGCGTGCCAAGATGGGCTGAGATCATGAATAATTCTGGAACAGTATTACAACCATATATACAAAACGTCAAAATTCTAAACAGGAGTGAGGTGGAGTCATTCATGCTCATTGTAGTGCTACAAAGAGAATGTCGCTTTCCTTTGTGCCTTAGTAATGCTTTTAACTGTGTACTTTAAAGGATAATCTTCCATCAGTGATCTCTTTTTGTATGTGTGTGTCATGCTGGGGATTGAACCCAGGGGCATTCTACCTCCGAGCTGCACCCCCAGCCCTATTTTTTATTCTTTATTTTGAAACAGGGTCTCACTAAGTTGCAGAGGGCCTCACTAAGTACCTGAGGCTGGCCTTGAACCTGCTATCCTCCTGTCTCAGCCTCCCAAGTCTGGGATTACAAGCATGTACCACCACGCTCGGCTAATGATCTCTTTTTATAATTTCAGTGATAAGAAAAATGAGGCCCCAGTATACCAATGTCAGAATATTACATTATTACAGTACTAAATTTAGATCACAAGAATAGTTATTGTGTAGTAGGCCTCTGTTATTTTTTGGTTAATAAACTTAATTATTCCTTTAATATGGTTTTAAGTTAGGTCTCAAGTCAAAATAAGAGTAGTCCTAAACTATAGTGTCATACACCATTTAATTCAAGGACTTTGCCCCATTTCTGTAAAATTAGACCCATGCCTGCTTTCTAGGTGTGGTATAAAAACTGAGTAAGAGAATACACAAGAAGAACTTAGCATAGTGTCATAGGATTCAATAGATATCGTGAGCCGGGCACAGTGCCACATGCCTGTAATCCCAGTACTTGGAAGGCTGAGATAGGAGGTTTGAGGACAGCCTCAGCAATGTAGCGAGACTCTCAGCAACCTGGTGAGACCTGTTTCAAAACAAAAATAAAAAGGGTTCGGGGTATAGCTTGGAGGTATAACGCCCTGAGTTCAATTCCTAGTACCACACCAAAAAAAAAAAAAAGGCTAATGTGACTATCATCATCATCATGATCATCATCATCACCACCATCATAATGAATAAAGTATTTTCTTTTTTTATCAAACATTTTCTAATTTTATATGGAAAAAAATTCTTGCAAAAATGTAAATAGGTCTTTGTTTTAAATGTTACTTTTGCTTTAGATTTTCTTCAAAAAATATCACATATAATAGTTAACTTTTAGGTATAGATTAAATGGATGAATAAAATCAACTTCTATCTTATTATAAATGTACTTTTCCATAGCAAACTGAGGTTCCCCAAACTCCCAAATCTGGATTCTTATAAACGTTTGTCATTTTATCCAAAATCACCAAACAAAATCTCCCATCCAAATCACTTTCCACTATCCTCTCAATTTTTTGAACTTAACATTGTCTCTGTGGAGTTTCCTCAAAAATATTTAAATTCGAATTGGACTTTGCATCCTTTGGAATCTGGTTAAAATGCTTCCTTTCTTTCCCTTCTCCTTTATTCTGCCATTGGTTGGCATGTGTTCCATGAATGCAAATTCATTTTTACATCAGCAAAGGCAAAATTGAATAAGGAAGACCATCTGATATGTAGTAAGTCAAACAAAGCCGCAATGAATTTCAAAGCCAAGTACAAACTTAAGATGGGGCAAAATGCAGAGGAAAGATCAGTGAGCTCAAGTCGGACCATTTTGAATCTCTTTTAGACTCTGCCCCTGACTCTGAGTGACCTTGGGAAAGTTGCTTAGTTTTTCCAGGTTTCTGTGTTTTCTTTGGTAAAATTGGGTATCATACTAGAAAATTAGGAATTAATCAATAATATCAACTGAACATAATTCGCACTGATGAATCTGGAAACATCAATTGTGAACTCCATCAAGCCTAGAAAGTAATTAAAACAATCTAATTTTCTCTTATCATGGAGGTATTAGACAGGAGAATCCTAGGTATGATATGTCTCAATTTCAGCAAATTATTTGGTCAAATTTTCCCTTTTGTTCTTCTGGATATGTTAAAAGAATGAGTGAAATAATCAGCCAAAGCAACCACGTGAAATTTAAAGAGATGCATGAACTCTTGCACTTCATTTACAAAACAAAAAAAAATTAAGTTAAGACATAGTGTCAGATGGTGTGAAGGTGACCTTAAGACATCTCATGTGGCCTAGACACTGATGTTTTGGAGAACTAGGAGGTATAGCATCTTTCTGAGAATAATGTGAATTTTATAAGAAAACACTTTCTATAAACTGTGAACTCTTATAAACTTATTACAAAATGATAATGAAGAGATGCCTGATCTCAGGCTAGGTAGAAGAGTGGTTAAAATTTAGAGAGTCCTAGATTCTAGCTCTGACTTTTACTGTAGATAGTTATGTGGTCTCGGGCAAATTACATAGCTCTTCCATGCCTTCGCTTCCTCATATGTAATATGGGAATAATAGTTCCCTTGCATGATTGTTCTGAGGATTAAAATGTTTAGCATATATCTGATACTTCATGACACTCAGTAAGAGATATCTATTATTTAAGTATTGTTACGTGGAATCCAGAATGGAGGAAATAGGTCAGCAAAACTCTGCAATTGCCGTACGACATCTGAAGAATTGTCTCCGGTTTGGGGCACCACAATTTGGGAGACTCATTGGCAAAGAGAAGAATGTATTCAAAGGTTAATAAAAAAGGAAAGTAGAAAGGTGCTTGGTAGAGGGTAGGAAGGGTGGGGGGAGGGAGACTAAAGGGAGGTTGGAAATTTGGTACCAAAACACAGGCACATAGGAATCGGTTTTAGTGTTGTACAGCACAGTAAGGCGACTACAGTTTACAACAACCTGTGATTATGTTTTATATTTTATGCATAATTAGAAGAGAGGAGTTTGAAGGCTGCAAACACAAAGGATAAATGTATAAGGAGGTGGACATGCTAATGGTCCTGAGTTGATCAGTACACACTGCATACACGTATTGCATTATTATTGTACAATTATTGTGTGCCCATTAAAAGGAAAATAAATAAATAAAAATAAAAGGAAAAAAGGACAGGCGGGCGGTGGCACATAGAACCAGGAGGGTGAGTGGCTTGGAAGTACTGCCAAATGCATTGGAACGAAGGAAGAGAAGAGTGTCTTCTCTTAAGAAGAGAAGCCAGAAGAGAGCATCAAAGTGACCAAAAGGACAAACACAAAAAAGCTGTTTTGTGTTTTGACTCCACCAGGCAAAGCTTCATTTGAGGGTGAACTTGGCAGTCAGGAGAGCGTGGTCCAGGAGCTTTCTGCAGTGAGAGTCCTTCGCCCTCCCTGTGCTCACGCCCCGTGGTCAGAATCTTTGTGGAGGGGACTCCTTCCAAGGTTGAGAAGTTGCCTGAACTGAAGACTTCTAAGGTGTTCTTGAATGTCAGGGATGCACAGTGTAAGGGATGGTGGCATTGCCAACACCTTTCTGAAGGGACTTATGTGTGACTGACTGTACCTGGAGCTTGGCGGGGTCGCCAATGACTTAGTGCTCCAAAGGTGGAGAGTGATTTGTGTTCTCATCTAGTTTAATATATCTATCTTTTCTCCCAGGGCATCAGCCAAGTGCCTACATATTGGGCCCATCCATCTTTCCTGAACTATAGAATTAGGTGTGTGTGAGTGTGTGTGTGGGGGGGGTGGCATTTGGCTAATGAACCTCTTGAGAAAAGCATACGTCCCCAAACTGGATTCTAATTGGGTTGGGAAGCAGCAATTGTCTGTGACCTGTTAATATTTCAGGAAATTTCATCCACCTGAGTGATTTGAAAGCTGGCAGCCTTGTGAATGACAAGATGGTAGACCTCTAGACTGACAAGCCCTACCCCAGCCTTCCCCTCCTTCTGTCTTCAACCTCCCTGCAAGAAAGCTGTCTGAGTGCTGGTCAGCTCTTATCAAAAGTGGGCATGGATGGGATCTTAATGTCAGAAGGTCTTATAGTCAAGTGGGGTTAGTGTTATGGAACCACACTTGGATCCTGAAGACTGGAATAGACCTGGGAAAATCCTGTATTCTAACCCTTCATTTAATCAATTAATCCACTTGGCTGTATCTATGAAGTAGCCTCAAACTTCTCTTTGAACACCCTCAAAATTGGGTAAGCCACCTCCTTTAGATCTCCCTTTTTTTATTTTTGTTCAGCTTTGAGAGCTATAAAGCTCTTATTAAAGCTAAACTAATATGACTTGCTTCGTTCCTTTGGAGAATGATACTAATAAGGATAGTCATAAGTCACCATTTACTGAACACTTACCACCAATTAAACACTCTAATAAGTGCATTTTCTGGTTTGATTCTGTTAATCATGCTTTAGTACGCATGATATGTATTCTGTCTTATAGATGAAGAAACTGAGGCCTGAAAGGCTCCAGTAATTTTGTGCATGCATGTTTGCTGTTTTCTTTATTTTTAAATTGATAGATAAAATTGTATTAACTTATTATGTACAACAGGATGTTTTAAAGTATATATAATTGTGAAATGATTGAATCCAGCTAATTACCATATGCATTACCTCACCTAGTTATAATTTTTCGTGGTGAGAACACTCAATATCCACTGAGCGATTTTCAAGAACACAGTGTACTATATTTTCATTAGCTACAGTCACTATGCTATAGAATAGATCTCTTGAACTTATTCCTCCTGCTTAGCTATAATTTTGTATTCTTTGACCAATGACTCCCAATTAAAAACAAAATAAAAGCAAAAAAAAAAAAAACTTCACCAGCCTCTTGGTAACAATTATACTCTCTATTTATATGAGATCAACTTTTAAATTTATTTATTTCATTTTATTTTGCTTTGGGCACTGGAGATTGAACCCAGGGCCCCTCACATGCTAAGCACACACTCTACAACTGAGATACACCTTTAGCCCAATAGCTACTATTTTTTAGATCTGCATGAGTGAGATAACATGGCTGAATTAGTCAAGCTTTCTGTCATTATAATGAAATAGCTAAGATGATGAACTTATACAGAGCAAAGATTTATTTACTTATAAAGAGTAAAGGTTCACAGTTTTGGAGGTTCCAGTCCAAGATTGGGTAGTCTCATTGCTTTGGGCCTCTGATGGGGGTGCTGGTTGGCAATAGTAGAGAGCTAGAGACAGAGAAATCTGCTCACCTCGTGGACAGGAAGGAAAAGGGAGAAAGAGAAAGGAGCCAGGGTCCCCTAGTCCACTTTGAGGACATGTGTCCCAAGATCTAAGGACTACCTCCAACGCCCCATTCTTGAAGGTTCCAGGATCTATCTTCCAATAGCGCCACCATGAGAATCAAACCTTTAACACATGCACCATTGGGGGACACTTATCCAAGCTATGGGATATGGTATTTATTTTTATTTGCCTGGATTATTTCACAATAACATCATATCATTCAGATTCATCCATGGTGCCCAAATGACAGGATTTCCTTTTTTTCCCCTATGGACTGAATAATATTCCATTGTGTAATTTCTTTATTCTTCCACCGATGGACAGTTGGGTCAATTCCATATGTTGGCTATTGTGAATTGTGCTGCCGTCATAGGAGTGTAGTGATTTGTCAAGAATCAGAGGGACATTTCAAGCCCAGATTCATGTGATTGAAAAAGAATATTCTCCTAAGCTCTTCTGTGTACTGCATATATGCAGATGTATGGTTCCTCTCTAGAGCTGGCCTCTTCAGAGCAATTAAAAGAGACCACATTTTAGATCTACACTTTAGCTCAAACCTGTCTCCAGGCTTGGCTCAAACCTGTCCACAATTTGGCTCCAGTCTGTAAGACTTTCACTGCTTCAAAGCAGAGGGTTTTAAATTCTGCTCAGAGAAGCTTTGCACTTAGTGTAGAGGGGCCCAAGGCTGAGAGAAGCTGGGCTGGTAGGACTAGAGAACCCCATCTTCAGCCAGAGTACGTTTGCTTCTGTCCTTTTTAAGTACTGGACTTCTACATCAAATTTCAATGGGAGAAAAGAGCCCATGGCCCATAAAAGCTTGCAAACCATTCCACTAGACTTGAATGTAGGCATAAAATCTAAATATGAATGGGGTATCTTTGGCTAGTCACATATATTATCATGAAAGCCCCTCTCTAAATCCCAAAGCATTAATGAGCAGTGTTGATTGAATAAAGAAAGTCTTGCGTGTCTGTCATGTAGCAAAACTTCTACATATTTTCTTCATTCATGCTGGTTCTTTCTTCAACGGCTCCGTCCTTGTGGAGCTGCCATTTCTCTCTCTTTCCTACTGTCTCTTTGATGCACAAAAAACACACATTCACACTCTCAAACACAGCGCACAAAAAATGCACATCACACTCTCAAACACAGAGCACACAAAACACACATCACACTCTCAAACACAGCGCACAAAAAACACACATTCACACTCTCAAACACAGTTGTCCTCTTCACTCCTTCTTTTCCCTACTTCCATCTACACTTTTGTCTCTTCTCCGCTCTCCATTCCAACTTGACTCTCGCCCTTAGACATTTGATGTCTATACTAATCATAACTTCACTGTCTGTATTTTTGGTGCTTTGCCATCTCAAGGCCTTACAGATCCTGTATAGACTGCCAGTCCCAGGGCTGGCCAGTTTCTAGAGACAGTAAAGGGCTGCCCACAAGTACATTCTTCATATGCCTGCCAACAAATCCAGGGCCTATACCCTGACCACTTCCTTTATTGGGCTTTTATACTCTAGGCCACTATTGCCCTACCCTAATCCCCCCAGGACCAGGTATCAGGCTACCATGAACAGCTCACTGAAATTATTTAAACTATACAATCCTACACTTACTTACCCTGCCTGCCACATCTAACCCTTCCTGCAGAAACCACAAGAAAGTTTCTTCACGGTCTCCCCTGCTCTGCTCTGCCTCCCAGCTGGCCCCAGTTCTTTCCCAGGGACACTTCTATGGTGTAGCTTCTCTTTTTCAAACATGTGGGTATAACCAGCTCTTTTTTCAATGGTAATCTTCTGATCGTACACCCGAGTGATAATAATAAAACCTATATTTTCAAACAACATCTGTTTCTCAGAGTTTAGCTCTCCTCTCCCTGTAGTTTCATCATTACCCCTGGAGAAACCAGACCTTTTTCTCTTTTATGAGAACCTGAGAATCATGTGTGCATGTGAATTTTGAATAGTTAACACTTTTGCTTTTCCAGTTGAAGGCAGACACACACACACACACACACACACACACACACACACACACACACACACTCTGCCTATGCCCCTTATTTACTCTCCTAGCTCTTAGCTCTTGCTCCTGCCTTGGGCCCTGTACATCCTTCTCATGTGTCCTGGCCAGCAGGGCTACTTGAACTTCACCCTCCCCTTTCCCCCTTAGGTGTCCTTTTAGATACACCCTCTGTTTCCTAAGCAGCTTCATTGTCCTGAGAAATGATCCCAAAGCTACTGATTCTTCCGTGCGCCCTTTATCTGCATTCCCCATAGGACTCCTACAACAGGACTGAGCTCACGCCAGTTCCCTGATTGCTGTCTGCTCCTGTACAGGTCTAGGAACTCCATGGGGTCAAGATCAGCACAGTACCTGGTTTGCAGTGAGCTTGCAACAAGTATTTCTCCATTGATTCAATGAATGAATGAATGAATGAATGAATGAATTTCATTGTGCTCTTTGTCCCTTCCTCCTCCTTTTTCTCCTTTTTCTCTCTCTCTTACACACACACACACACACACACACACACACACACACACACACACACTCAAGCTCCTTTACCTTAAAATGATTCCTCTGTTTACCTATGTGCAAATATACACTGAGCAGCCAGTGGAAACCATTGACTTTCTTTTAGAATGATTTTTAGACAGTGTATCTTGAAATGAGTGGCAGAGGAAGAACTTATTCTTTTAACACAGGGGAGCTATCAAAAAGTATGGATTTATGCTTGTAATCCCAGTACTTGAGAGGCTGAGACAGGAGGATCGCAGGTTGGAGTAACTTAATGAAGCCCTCCGCAACTTAGTGAGACCCAGTTTCAAAGTAAAAAATAAAATAGGGCTGGGGGTGTCGCTCAGAGGTAGAATGCCCCTGGGTTCAATGCCCAGTATCACCCCCCAATATAAAGGAAAGAGAAAGCATGAATTTGAATTCAGAAATGGAAATAATGAATGAATGAGTAGAAACAAATGAAGAAATAAAGAAAGTGGAGAAGAAGGAAGGGAAGAAGAAGGTAAAGAAAAATCAGGTGACTGCTTCTGTCCAAACAAATTTCTGGCTTGCTGTATGCTGGGAGTGTGAGCTGTGAGCCCTTGTTTTCCTATAAACACGGTCTCAGCATGGCCAACTTAAGGACCACTCTCAGCAGCTAAAGGATAAGGCTCTTCCAATGGACCCTGCGCTTGCATTTGGATGCACTCTGCTGGAAAGAGCTCGGAGGTGAATGGGTGCTGGTGCTGCTCCTCCTGGAGTCTTCTACAAGGGAACCTGTTTCTGGGCTGCGTGCTCCTCTGTGCTTTGTTCCCACACTCAAGGACAGGTGCAGGTCTGGGTGCCCCTACTGCTTTCCACTTTTTTCTCCCTGTCTAAAGAGACATGACAGATATGCACAAACTCTGGATTAAAATGATTAGTGGTGCGACTTATCTAAGCTCCAGGAAGCAGATGGCATTTAAACACTAGGTCAGCTTTAGGTGTGCCAATTTGGAGGGGAGGGCGCAATTCCATGCAGGACAATCATAGGGTATTCCAGGCCCTTCTCTCTATTTCTCCTGCTCATGCATCCAGAGCCTACTTCACTGGGCCTGTCCCCAGCTTCCCGTTGAGCCGCCTGTAATTGCTACCTCAATAAAGATGTTCCTGGCTCCAGCGGGGATAAGGACATCTGAGTCTCTCTGCCTGTCTGCCTACTTGAACAGAGGCGTCACTCCCTGTCTCTCTCCCACCCTTGTTTATCTCTTCCTTCCCTTAGTCCTTGCTCCATTTTGTCCTAATTTCAGCCACAGGGGAGGGAAGAAAAAGTCAGATGTGTAGATATCACTAGGAGCAAATGGCATTTACTGTTAATGTGGCGGCAAATGGCCTCCTCCCTGACTTGTGATATTTTAACTCTCTTAAGGAAGAAAGTGACACGGAGGCTCTTTTCCCAGAGACCAAAGGCCAGAGAAGATTATTCATCTGGATCATTAACCCTAAAGCTTGATTTTTATCCACTGCTGCAGTCTGTAGGGGGGGGTGGAATGCAGCAGAATCTGTCAGGCAGAGCACTGGTGGGACTGAGCATTGGACCTCAGCAACCGTCCACATTCTCTGCTCCCAGCCTTGAGCACTTGGGTTAACCTTCCAGAGCTTTAGTTTCTTCATCTGTAAAATGGGGACAGTAGCTTGTGCCTTGCCTGCCTCATGGTTCTGCTGTGTATTTCATGGAATAGTGTCAAAGCCTTTGGAATCTAAAGCACCTTGTAGAGACTAGTTATACTTAGTGCTTTTGTTGCTCTTGTTGGTGAGATACCTGCAGAGTGCTCACCGTACCTTTTTATTTCTTCCTTCCTGATACCAAGTCTACAACACTCTTCCATCTCCAGCTCTCTCTGAATCAAATTGTCCTCTCAGAAAAGCTTCTATCAGTTATTTCCATGAAACATTATTCCCTCCCCCTTGGTTTCTCCATTGTCCATCATGCCCGTAAAATTAGCTTTCTGAAACACACACCTGATCCTGCTCACACACCACCCCGCTGTGGTGCCAGCTGCACGGAAGTTTACTTATTTAATGGAGGAAGGCAAAATTAGCCATCACCTCCTATGCCTGCCATGCACAGTTCTGGGTGGTAGAACTCGATTGCTTGGCATAGCTGCCATACAGCAAGGGGGTGGTGTGTGAGGAGAAAGAGAGGGGCAGGGGTGAGCTGCGTGATGAAGGCAGGGCTCTGGAGACCAGGAGGAGTCTCAACTGCATCCTAAGTTCAAGGGGAAGCCATCATAGGGTGTAAGACAGGAGAATGACATGACCAAACTGCACTGTGGAAGTGGACCATGGGATTTTTTTGTGGCTGGAATTCCAAAATTGACGTCAGAGCCTTGCCCTAGTGGGGCCCACCTTCCGCTTCCAGCCACATCTCCTATCACAGCCACACACACCCCGGGCTCTTGACATGTTGGCTATTGATTGTTTCCTACATGCCATGTTCTTTTGCATTTCTAATTCAGCGATGGCTGTCTTTTCTTCTCGTGGTGCCCTCTCTGCTGTCTCAGGTGGTCACATGCATCTGATCGTCCATTCTGCATGCCTTGGAGGTGAGGCCAGAACTGGAGCATTCTCTAGGGCAGGGAGCAGATCAGGGAGATAATCAAATGATAGATATTGAGCACATCCCCTCTATGTGCCTGACATTGTGCCGGGCTCCTGGGATACAGGGAGAATGAGATGGATCAGTCCCTGCCTTCAGGGAACTTATAATCTAAAGGGTGTTGGAGAGTAAAGAGTGTTAGAAGTAAATTTTTATGCCATCTTTAAAAAAAAAGACACATAGTTGAAAGCATCTCGGCAGGGCGAATTGTACTTTTTGCAAAAAGGGTTCCTGTCACCAGGAAGGTCTAGTGTGTAAGGAACAACATGGAGGAAATTACTGGGCCTTTTATTTTCAGCACGGGGCTTCTGTGCTGTGTTTCTATTGGTGGGAACACAGCCTCACAATCTTTATGCCATTGGATGAAGGGGATACCGGGGAAGGGGTTGGCACTTACAATTTTTAGGAAATACTATCTACAAAAATACAAGCACAGGTACACAAATACAGTTACACAAATGGCAGCTTTACAACATGGCGCCCAAGTCAAGCCATTCCTTGGATAGAAAAGATCTATTTCTCACAAGAGGAAATATGATCATGTCAAGGGATCTATGCCATGATAGGTAACCCAGTGCTAGAAATGCTCATCTTGAAGCATGGAATCCTAGATTTATAGTCTTCCAGAATCTTAAGCTTATAGAATCAACTTGTCCCAAGAGGGAAAAAAAAATCAGGAATTAGAAATGAATATTTATCAAGTCTCTGGAGGAGAGGGTGGCTGTGTAAGCTTAGAAGTGATAGAAGAAACCACAAAGGAAAAGACATAAAGCAAACTAGAAAAATACTCACAGCAAATATGACAAAGGATTACTATCTTTATTATGTAAAGAGTGCATGCAAATCAATTAAATTCACTAAGACCCTAGCAGATACACGAACAGAGGGCACGAACAGACAATTCTCAAAAGAGGAAATACATGTGACTGATGAACAAACACAAGAAAAAAATGTTCATTCTCCAGTAACCAAAGACAGACTTATTAAAACCACTAGATAAGTTTTTCTTTCCCTTTTGCCTACTGAATTAGCAAAGTTTAAAGAAAAACAAGAAGGCTGGCCACTGCTTTTGAGAACGTGATGATGTCAAGACTCTCATGCTTTGCTGGTGGGCGTGTAATCCAGGGCAACCGTTTTTGGAAAACAATTTGGCGATGTGCATGAAGAATCTTAAAATATGATTTAATTTTAGCAATTTAATTTGGAGACTTTTTCTCTCAAGAAAGAACCCAAAAATAGAGAAAAGATATAGGCACGAAGATTTTTTTTTCCTGGAGTATATATTTATAGGAGATAGGGGTGGGGGAACCAAAGAACAAAGTAGAAGAGTACAGAGAGCTGTGTAAGGAAACATTCCATGGCCATTTAAAAACATGTTTGTGAAATTCGTATGTTCTGTACTAAAGTTAAGCAAAAAAGGAGGACGGAAAAGGAAACTGCATATTCAGTAGGGTTGTGCTCATAGGGAGAATATCATAGATGAACTAACTTGAAGATTTCCCTGTTGTCAAATAGTTAGGGACAACCCTCATGATGCAGCCTGAAGTGATTTGGGGCCTGGAAAAACTTGCTGATACCTCCTCTAAAGTCGAAGATTTGGGTAAAACAATTGAAAGCTGTCTGAAGATTCCTTAGAACTTGACTTAGTTCCCTGGCTTCTGAGTCACACTTAAGGCTTCTACGCTGTACGATTTTAAGAAACCAGACGTGGCTGACTCTTCTGTTTTACAAATAGAGACACTGAGGCTCAGAATGATTTGGTGAAGTGATCAAGGTTGTACAGGTTTATTTGTGGTAGGGCTGGGGGACTGGAATTCACGTTTGCTGAATGCAAATCAGTGGGGCCTCTTTCTTCAATAGGCAGGTGCGTTGCTGGATAAGCATTTGTATCTGTTTGGTGTGTGGTGTGTGTCTGTGGTGTGTGTGTTTGCACTAGTGGATACACACTCCCTGCACGGTGGGCACGTAACCAATCGTCCTGGTTGGCTTGGGATTGTCTGGGTTTGATCACTGAGATCAGCCCAAGAGTGCTGGTCACTCTGAACGCTTGTGTGTTCCCCCTATTTTTTTAAATTACAAAATTATTTTCTTTTTTTAAAAAATACACTTGTGTTGGTGCATTGTAATCACACATCACAACGAAATTCTGAGTGATCGGGACATACACGCACACGCTTTGTGTGCACACGCTCTGTGGACATCCGGTGCATCCCTTGGTATGTCTGGGTTTGTTTTTCTGCTCCAAGCAGGCTGCCCTTTTGGCTCCAGCCACTCAGTCGGCTCCACAGCATCTTTATCCCGGGCCAGACTCTTCCTGCTCTGAGCCCTGGTGGAGGAGGGCGGGGCTCCCGGAAAGCCCCCAGGTCTGGGGCCCAGTGTCGCTCCGCAGGCAGCCACCACGGCACCATCCAGCCAGCTTCTGGGAAGCTGATAAACGTCCCTCCCTGCGGATCCCCCTGCCTGCCTCAACCCAGGAGTCTTCTGTTTGCTTTCATCGCGCAGAAATGCACCGCCTCTTGTCTCGCGCGGCGTAATTAGCTCTAATGGGGGTGGAGGTTGTTCTTGGACGGCTTCCCGCGGCTGCCCTCTGCTGGCCGGCAGCCGCATCGGCCGCCGGAGCCCGGGGACCCAGAAAGCGCGTTTTTGTCTCAGACCCCTGGGCCAAGAGGCCCAAGTTTGCCAGTCATCCGGGGACTGAGAAGTAGTTAGTCAGGGCAGAGGTCCTTTAACAAGTCCTGGCACACGGAGCAACCCCAATCTCTCCCTCCTGGAATAAACATATACAAAAATGCTTTCCTGTATCTGATGAGGTTATTACAATTAACCTGTCTATTGCAACACAATTCTAACCTTTGTGGCCTTCAGCAGGCAGCTTTACTTCTCCAAGCCTCGACTTCCTCATCTGTAGAATGGGGACTCTTCTACGTGTGGCATTCCCTCACACTGGACTCTTGAGAGGTATAATGGAGTGTGTCCGTGAACAGTTTTCCTGCGTATCCGTCACACGAGGAATATTGAATAAGTGAAGACTGTTGGTGTTAATAACAATACTACTACTGTTGCAATAGGCGTCCTCAACTAGCTGCATGAGTCTGCCCTGCAGTCCTGGGAAGGCTGTGTGGGGAAATAACGCACTGGATTGTCATAGATGAGTATTATTTTTATTTATTTTTACTTCTTTGGTACTGAAGGCTGAACCCAAGGGCATTCTACCTCCAAGCTACATCCCCCAGCCCTATTTTATTTTCTTATTTTGAAACAGGATCTCCCTATATGCTAAGACTGGCCTCAAACCTGTGATCCTTGTGTCTCAGCCTCCCAAGTCGGGGGATTACAGGCGTGCACCACCACACCTGGTGGCGAGTAATATTTAACAAATATTTGTGTATTATTGCAATGTGCCAAGTGTTGTCCAAGAAATGAGATGGATACAGAAATGAACTAGGCCCAAGTCAGAGTAAGCACAATGAATCTGAAAATAAGGTAGAGAAATCTTACATTCAAAGAAAGCGTGTTTCATAAGTGATAATGATAATAATAATACAATCATACATTTCTCCAGTGTATTTCGGGCTTCAGTCTTTTTCCAGGCCCCTCAGAGAGATAATGGATGTGAGCACTTTAGCAAACAGACAGCTTTCTGCAAAATTAAGGTGATTTGTATCGAGGGGTGAAATTCATCTATATTCCTCATTGACTAAACAAATCATTTGCTCCATCCTTTTAGTGATAAGGACTATCACAGAACCATAGGCTCATGGACCTTCAGAGCTAGGAGAGACTTTATCTCTTCCTTCCCCATCTCTCTCCATTGCTGTCTACAGGACACTGGTCAGGCAGGAATCTATGTACTATTTGAATGCATCTGAGGACAGAGCACTCACTTCTACCCTGAGAAGTGGTCGATCTGTCACTGGATAAGCAGATGCATTGAGTATTCTGCCTCTCTTTCCTTCTTACCGCCTAAATCTAGACAACCAGTTATGTTAATTTTGCCCTTAACTATCTCTCAGCATCCTCATCAATACTGCCCCTGTACAAATATCACCTCCATTGCAATGATAGTAATTTTCTAATTGGACTGTCAACTTAAACCTCCTCCTTCCTCTTCACTCCCAATCCATTCTCTAGGTCGCCTTATTGCATGCAAATCTGACCTTGAAGTTCTGTCTAAACCCTTTGCCTTTGCCTGTCTAAAGGCAGAAGGAGCTCAGGCTCCTTCAAAAGGCTTGTGAGATATTTTACAGCCCAGCCTTCTTCTGGTGCAGAGGTTGACGAACTGTAGCCTATGAGCCAAACCTAGCCCACAACCTGTGTGTGCCATGAGCAAAGAATGGTTTTTACATTTTTAAACATAAAATGTAAAATGTTTGTATGTAAAAGCTTTCCTCATGTTTGGTCACCATGGCACTCAGAGATTGCTCCAGCTGTGGTCTAGGTGGGCCTGGGTATGGCTTGCACCAGCAGCAGTCTGTGATGTTGTCCACATGGTGCTGGTTCTGCAGGGATGCAGAAAGCAAGAGTTAGGAGACCACGGAGGCTTCCACCAGTATTTCTAAGGAAAGCCTGGGAGGCCAGGCAGTATGTCACAGAATTGGTATCCCTGTAAGCAGCCCCTAACAGAATGAGGTGTGAAGTTGTAAGGGTAAAGGCTAAACTGCAGTGGAGACCCCAGGAAGCTAGGGATGCTAGAATGTGCAGCACCTGCTGAAGGAAGCTGCAGGCAGTCGGCAGAACCAGCCCAAGAGAGTGGCCACGGGGGCTGCAACCATAGGGACCAGGCTACCCAAGACCTGTAGCGATCACATCACACCATCGGGTGCCCAGGATCCTGGACACGGAGGTAAAGGATTTAGTGTTTGCCCTGCTGGGTTTCAGTCTTCCTTTGGTCTGATCCCTTCATATTATTTTCCTGTTTCTCCCTTTTGGAATGGGAATGTTTACACCGGCCATAGAAAATATGTAACTTGTTTGATTTTTACTGGGTCTCATAGCTGAGTTTGCCTTCCTCTCAGAGGAAACTTTGAACTTGAACATTTTAGCAATGCTGGATCAGTTAAGAGTTTGGTGATTCTCAGAGGACTAAATGCATTTTGCATTATGAAATGGACATAAGTCTTTGGGGGTTGGGCATAGAATGCTATGGTTTGGAAATGTCCTGCATAGGCCCATGTGTTAAAGGCTTGGTCACCAGTTGGTGGCACTATTGGGAGGTAGTAGAGGCTTTAAGAGGTGTGGCCAAGTGGGAGGAAGTTAGGTTATTGTGGGTGTGCCCTGGAAGGGGATACTGGGGTCACGATGAGGTGAATACCCGCCCCCTCTACCACGTGCTCCCTCCATGATGTCCTGGAAGCCCAAAGTCACAGGGCCAAGCGACCATGGACTGAAACCTTTGAAACAAGAGATAAAATAAACACTTTCTTCTTTTAAGTTGACTACCTCAGTTATTTATCACAGTGATGGAAAGCTGACTCACACATTAACTTGTTGTTGAGGATAGTTGCTTAAGAGTTGAGGACACAGCCTCTTGGCTTACAAAGCCTAAAACATTTACCATCTGATCCTTTTCTTAGAAAGTGTAGTGACACCTGCCTTGGAGGGTCAACTACTGACACCCCACACACTCAACCTTGCAGCCTGCTGGGATAACATGCCAGATTTCAAGCATAACGTGCTTTGATATACCTCTGTGTTATTTCATCTTACTATTGCATCCTACCCTGTCCTTATGTCTTTGTGCTACTGACACAAAGATGAGACAGCACATGTAAGAATCATAGCTGCTTAAGGTTTGAGGAAGACTTAGTCATCACCCAGTTCAACCCAATGGAAATATAAGTTCTCAGGTGAACTTACATTTGCCTTACAATGATGATGATGATGATGATGATGATGATGATGATGGTGTGATGGTGGTGGTGGTGATGGCTAATGGGTGTTGAATAGTTACTATGTGCCAAGCACTCTTCTAAGCACTTTACATGCATTAACTTGTTTAATCCCTACAACAAGCCTGTGAGGGAGGCACAGTTGTTCCCCTTTTCAGAGGAGGAAAGTGACATGCCAGAGACCAGTTCCCTTGCCCAAAGATACAGAGCTGTGAAGTCGCTGAGTTGAATAAGACCCAGCTTTGCTGTTCTTTGGCAAACCTTCTCAGAACTTCTGGAGAGAGTTTGCTTCTCTCTTTCCTTAGGTATTGTAGTGTCCACCTGGATTATGACACATTTCCTAGAAGGTTGCCACCATTTGTGTCAGTGGCATCCTTTCTATCCACAGGGCACCCTGCTGGGGACAAAGTTTGTATTTCTGACATCCTCCCAGCACATATCCCCAGGCTCTGGTGCTGTTAGGGCGAAGAACACTGTTCAAGTGAGTTGAATTGCAGGGCTTCCCATAGGAGCCCAAGTGGCTATTTTAGCAGTGCATCAAAAGTGTGAGCCTACCCTGAACATTGGACTTATTTACTCAAGAGACAAAGGATATGTCAAAGACTGCAGAATTTGAAACTGTTGCTCTAAGGCTTTGATTGACCTAGGAGTGGTGGAAATTTAACAGGTTCTTCCATGGCCAGACTCCATGGAGAAAAATGGAGAATTAAATCAGGAAAGACCAGGAGGCCAATTTCTGTAAAAATGGTAAAAAGAAGCACCTCTATGTAGGGGTGTTATAAGGTTCCTATATGACAAAGAACACTAAAAAGTATGAAATGCCATTAAATTGTTGGAAAATACATATGATTTATGCTGCTAGTTTTAGGAGTGGGGGATAAGTCAGAGGGAGTGAATATGAAAACTAGAGCCAGGCATGATGGCGCACACTTGTAATCCCAGTACTTGGGAGGCTGAGACAGGAGAATCACAGGTTCGAAGCCAGCCTCAGCAACTTAGTGAGGCTCTCCACAACTTAGTGAGACCCTGTTTCCAAATAAAATATAAAATCGGGCTGGGGATATATCTCAGAGGTAGAAAGTCCCTGGGTTCCATCCCCAGTACCACCAAAAAAAAAAAAGGTTATGAAAACTATATTAGAAATGTCCTATCCCTGGGTTATTATCCTGGGATTCTGAAAGTTTCTCCTATCCTTAAATCTCTGTGCTACTGACACAAAGATAAGACAGCACATGTAAGAATTATAGCTGCTTAAGGTTTGAGGAAGACTTAGTCATCACTCAGTTCAACCCAATGGAAAGAAATCCTTGGGCAAAAGCTTATCGCAGGCAAGAAGAGATTAATTCACCAGAAGGACACTGAGACATCTTGCAAGCCTTGGGTGAAAGGCATAGCTGGGTTGTAGGACACTTGGAGTTAGGGACCCCATTTAACCAGAATGGCATCTCTATGTGTCTTCATCTCTGCATGCCACTTTTATTCTTTTGTGCTAACTTCTCTGAGGCACAGAATTCATCTACCTATATGGTTCCTACAAGCTATGTTCTAAGACTAGCTAGAGAGAGAGAGAGAGACAGAGACAGAGACAGAGACTGGGTCTCTTTCTTTCTATTCCTTAGACGGGGTCTCTTTCTTTCTATTCCTTTTGTTCTCATTTGAGATTCCCAGGGAAAATCTCCCATTGACCTGGTTTATATGGTGGTGTCCCTGTGGATAAATTAGCTATGGCTTGAGGCCAGGGTCAATCATGGCCACCAGGGTTAGGGTCACCCATGGCCACCAGGGTCTCACTTCTATTTACTGAGGACATTCCCAAACCGAAAGAGGTATCCTGAACTGGGTGCCTGTTTCCATGTTATCCACTGCAAAAAGTGAGAATTGGGGGCCTGGCAAGGCTATTTCATACTCCTCACCAGAAATTTCAAAATTTTCATAGAAACTAGAACTAATATGGCCTGTTTTAGTCTTGGGTTCTCCTTTTAGGAAAAAAAATATGAGACGCCTCCTACCTGTTGTTTAATATTTAATTTTCAAAGCAACCATACAAAGGCATTATTTTTATTCCCAGTTTAGACACACAAAAATTATGGATTATGGAGGTTAAATGACCTACCTATGATACTTGGCTGGTGGAGGTCGAGCCTGGAATGAAAAATGGGAATCCGGTCTTCCAGGATCCTGAGCTCTTGCTCCTTTCTTTACACAACTTAACCTTCCATGAGCCTCAAAGTTACTCTACCTTTTGGAGCACTGGGCATTAGGTATATTTGATTCTTCTATAAAACTAGATTTTTTCCAATTAAAAAATGATCTCTTCTAATCTAGTTTTCACACTTGTTTTTGCTTTTCTCGTTCTCAAAAGATATGTAAGGCTCTAACTTGTGAGAGGAAGGTAACTCCTCTGAGAGGTGAAATGAGGGGGGCTGATCTCTTCTTTTAGCTTTATGGGGCTGAAGAAGACAAAACCTAACATCTAAAGACAGGGTTCTGAGCTTTGCTTTCAGATATACTTCTTTGAACTTCAGCAAGATGTTGCTCTAAACCTCAGTTTCCTCTCTGTAAAAAAAAGAGGCATGTGGGCCTAGTGGCACATGCCTGCAATCCCAGTACTGGGGAGGCTGAGGCAGGTGGATCACAAATTTGAGGTCAGCCTCAGCAATTTAGTGAGATCCTCAGCAACTTAGCAAGACCCTGTTTCAAAATAAAGGAATAAAAAAGACTGGGGGCGGGGGTAGGTAGCTAGAGAGAGAGAAAGAGTCCGGACCACCTATAGCCCCAGGGAGCTGCTCAAGCAATTCCTGCAGGTGGTTTTTCACTTGTGAAAGCTTCCCCTTCCTTGTTTCTTCCAAGTCCTCCCATTTTCTCATGTGTGAAATGATAAGAGGTGGATGAAACACTTTACCCCCTCCCGCTTCTCAGAAGCCTCTAGTTTCTGTGCCCATAAAAATTCATGCCCAGCCCTTGCTTTTCCACCTCGCCCCTCACTCTACCCCGCAGGGATTCCTGTCCCTGAACAGCCACCCAAGCTGGTTCCCTGCACCTCCTGCTCCTCTCTCCCCAGCGTCCCAGTGACTCACTGAACCCCCAGTGCCACCAGAGATAATTCCCAGCAGCAGGCTCTTTCCTCTAGGCCCTTAAGGTGGCCACACACTGGGCTAAATAAGCTGCTTACCAGCATGGGAAGAGACAGCATTTAGAGTGCCGTGTCTTTTTTTAGCATTGCTTTACAAGGAAGCTGATTTGGGAATGTGTTTGGAACATGTCCCTAATTTAGGGCTTGGTGCTCCGTGAATGTGGGGACAAAAGCAGAGAAGTCACACTATTGCTTCTGTGTCTCTGTTGATGTTTCCTAATGTCAAACACTTTGGAGGTGTTTAGTTTCACCTCGCAAGCCCTCAAAAATCATTTGGCTTTACCAGGAGCTGGCCATGTCCAAAAGACTTACCTCTCAATGGATGGAGTTTTAAAGATTTTTGCTGGCATGCTATAAATCCACTATCAATCTGATCAGTTGTTAGCTATGCTGGGACATAAGGGCAGAATGATGGGGGGCGTCTGAAGAAGATGATGTGACCGAGGCTGAAGACAGGTAATTAGTTATGGGGGTTGCGCTGAAAATGAGCCTTCCAAGTGTCCAAAGTATCCATCCAAAAGACAGAGAAAGTTAGTCTTGATCTGAGCCCGTGCTGTTATTCAAGACAACCTAATTCGGTGTGTCCTGTAATGCTGCAGAGATTTCCAGGCAGCAGTAACAGGCAAAGCTAATCAGAAAGCAGATTATGATGATAAAATCTTGTTTCCCGATGACAGATCATGTTTGAGAGCAGCAGCTTTGGAATTGGACCGACACAGGTTCAAATACAAGCTTGACCGTTTCCTAGCCTTGTGAACCTGAGCAAGTAACTTGAACCTTTCCAAGTTTTTGCCCCCTCTTATGTGAAACAGAGTTATGGAGATAGTACCTGTCTCATACAGCTCTTGTGAGAATGAAGTACAAAAGTGCTTAAAATGGCACCTGGAACATGGCAAGCAGTTACAAATGTGAGCTATAATTATTCATGCATTCAACCTCTCATTAAACAAACATTTATTAAGGGTTTACTGTTTACCAACCACTCTTCTAAGTGCTTATTATTGTTGCTATTACTATTGTGGCTGTTGCTATCATCATCAGACATTGTACCTGCTTGGAGCAGCTCTTTAGATAGAAGCTGAGAGTTCAGGAAAATGTTGAGCCAAGGGGGAAGGGAAAGAAGGAGGCTGGGATTCAAAGAACCAAATGTGACAGTCAGTTGCACTTGCCTGGAGTGGGTGGGAGGGAGCCTAAAGCTCTGTTTGGGCACATAAGTACCCCCGGGGTCTACCTAAGCTTGTTAGTAAGAATGTTTCACATTTCTGGGGCAATTGCATCTAATCTGGATGGACTTGGGTTCAGGTTCACAGGTATTTGCAAGGACAATTGGTGCCGAGACTTCATGTCAAGTGGTGGAGAAAACAGAGGCAACTCTTTCCCTTGGATTATTGAGCCTCAAAAGAGACAAAGGTTGAACATGTGCTTTACAAGTAGGAAAGGTTTGGGCCACATTGGGGCGATGGGAAGATGCGCTGGATCTGAAGCTGGCTGGGCTGCAGGCGGTTCTCACTACTCCTTAATGTAAGAGCACAGGTTATAAAGTCAGAGTCTGCTCCTTATTAGCTGCAATAACTTTGGCAACGTCTTTTTCCCTCTGCATCTCAGTTTTTCCATCTGTTAAATGGGAGTGACGAACACAATGACTAACGACCATAACTGGCATGGATATTAGAGGAAATTCCACATAAAGGTTTTGACATAGAATGAGTTATTGCGTTTCAGAGTATCCAGGGACTTTAGAGCCCAATAGAATCCCCTGATGTACCTATTTAAAATACAGACCCTAGATTTACTCCTGGTAAGGTCTCTCTACTCATTTACTTTGTTCCGTGTTCCCCACTATCCAATATTTTCTTTATTGTCTGTTTTTTTTCTCCTACTTTCCTGTAAACTCCATGAGGGTAGAAACACTTGCTGCTGTGCCCTCAACCCTTACAACATCGCTTGATGAACAGGAAAAACAGATAAATGAATGAACTGGAATTTGTAGAAGGAAGTCCTCAAATTAATCATTTCTATAGTCATCAAAAGGGATTCTTACACACAGTCAAGCTTGAACCCCACCATAAAACGTGCCTAATCAACATTGTTCTTTCAGCATCTTTCTTCCTTAAGGATTTTTTAAAAAATATTCATTATATATCTGTAACATGTACCATGTGAGGTTTTGATATACATAGTTAAGTCACTATAATCACTGTAGTCAAAGAAATTAACATATCCATTACCTTCCATCCTTCTTTTTTTTTTCTTTTCCTGGTAAGAGGACCTAAAATCTGTCTTTGTAAATTTTCAGTACATAATACAATATTACTAATTATAGTAATAATGGTTATACTAATCATGCTGTACATAAGCTCTCTAGACTTCGGCAAATTGGGACCCTTTGACCTACTTCTGCCCACTTCCTTCTCCTCCCCTGCCAATTCCTAGTAATCATCATTCCACTCTCGGTTTTTATTTGTTGGACCTTTTGTTTATTTGTTTAACTTACTTAAAGAAGCACATTATGAAGGTGAAATAAGAGTGAGTAGGTCTAAGGTCTAAAGGTGTATCAGATTAAACCATTAGCACTGTCCTCTGTTGCAGATGAAAAGGCCTTAGGGGGTAGGCTTCCCTTGGTGTATTCTGATGAGAGTATACTAGGAGTCTCTTAGGCACTGACCTCACAAATGGGTGTCTGGGGGTGTAAGGTCCCCAAAGAAGCCTTGGTTAGACTCAATTAGCCTCAGGTCTGGTCTACTTGGTGCTTATCTCACTAGAAGGTGGCCTAGCTCTTGACCAAATAGGTATGTCCTCAATCCCAGCAGGATGGACAAGGGTTCAGTAATGGAGCCTGTTTCCTGGGTTGAGCTGAGAGATCTAGCTGCCCAATATGAGAGAGAACCCAGGATATTCGGTTGACCGGGCCATCGTTGGTGAGTTAGGGGGTCTCACAGTGCACATCAGAGCCTGAGGACACAGGGAAGGGATGGTATGCATGACACACCTACCACCCTATGGTTTGTATATCATCTCTTGTGGCTTTGGAGATTTTACCGGTTACTAGCTGTGGAACTCCAGGTCATTGACTTTCCTCTCTGAGCCATTTGTACACCGGGGTGGTAATAATATCATCTCACGGGACTGGTCCTGAGGATGTTAAGACCAGAGCATTTTCTCTGGCATGCATTAGATATTTTTTTCTTCTTTCTATTTTAACTCCTTACATCCCAAGCAGCTGAAGGGAAAATAAGGAGGGGGGCATCAAATGGAGGAGGGTGGCTGCTGAGGGAGGCAGAGCCTGTAGCTCTGGGGACAGGAGCCAGGCAGGGAAGTGCTCACTGAGGGGAATTGGGGAGCCACTCAACTTAAGAGGCTCAAACTAATCAATCCCTCTCTGCTCATCACAGGACTTGCAATCAGGGCTCCACCTGCTCACCTGCTGCTCTGCCCTTGGGGAAGCTGCCAGAGCCAATCACAGGGCATTGTTCTCCAGGCTCTTCTCCCTGGAGAAGCTCTCTGGGATGGGGAGAGCCTGGCAGGGAGAAAGCAAGAGGGAAGGATTCCAGAGCCCAGCCCTGGAGTTCAGACCTGGCCTGCCTAGTGCAGCATCTCCAGTTCTCTCTCAGGAGAGGGAGGACCTGTGGTGACCCACAGGAATTACCCCATTTAAGTCCATTCATTGCCTCAACAAAGTTTTTAATTAATTCAGCAAGCATTTAAATGCATGCATTTATTTATCCGCTCAGTATTTATTCATTGCCTATAATGGGTCTGGGTCCCCTGTGGCCACATGAGGACACATTTGATTTCCAGTCCCATACTCTTTCTTCTCTGAAGACCCAGGCATACCAGTGGTAACTGTACACAGATGCGGGGAGAGGGATACAGAGGAGTTCCAGCCTGCCCTTTTCCTCCCCCACTCCAATCCTAGATTTTCAAGCCCTAGAAATTGCTTAGGACACCAGGAAAGCGTGGATCTGACCGGAGTCAGTGGAATTTAGTTTATCTGAATTGACTTGAACGGAATGAAATGGAATTACTAAACTAAATGGAAATAATTGAATTGAAATATAGCAAATTGGATTGAATCGAGATTAATTGAAATGAAATCAATTGAGAATGTATTGAATCATGGTGCTGGGAGAGGTTTGGACATCGCCTCCTTGACCCAACTCATTCTATAGTGGGAGAACTAAAGCTCAGGAAAGAGGGTGGGGTGAGCTGGAAGGTCAATAACTTTGACAAGGTCAACAGAGTGGCAGAGCCAGGCTTCAAAGCCAGGCAGTCTAATTCCCAGACCAGCACCTTTTTCATTGCGTTTTCCAGAATTGGTGGGGTCTGAGGCTGGATTTCTGGAAAAGAGCCCAAGAGTCAATAGAAATCAGCAGGCAAAAAAACAAAAAAATAGTTTGGGAAATAATTAGGCATCTGACTTTAATAACCTAATAAACACCCAAGCTTGTCCTCTCTCCTCCGTTTGGCTTCTATTGTACTTCCTGTGTGGGGTTTGGTAAGTATACAAAGAAAGAGAAACCTGGACTGAGTTTAGTGACAAAAAGAAGAAAGGAAAGTTCTTTGGGGTGATCCTCTGTGAAAGTGCATTTACTTGGAGGAAAAAGGATGCTATATTTACAGCTGACTACCTCCTTGAATTCCCAATGACAAGATCATTGTATCTGGGCATCCACGATCAGTGTCATTCTTTGGGAAATGTTTTATTATTTTTTAATCTCTGACTAAAATACTCATGTGCTAACTGGGAGAGTTAGCGTGTCCAACATGCACATATCAGTGTGACAATCTTGTCAATGATCTAGCACCAGAATAAAGGCTTAAGGGGGGCTAGAAAAAAAGTATAGTTTGAAGGAGGAAAGTTGGATCTATGGCCAATACTATTTTTAAAAATTAGTACAAATTGTCTCACCCAGAAACTTAAATCTGCAAGTGTCTATAATGAGTAGGTATTATTTTTATGGTGAAAGTGTTATATTATATTAGTCTGGATTGAATGAAAAGGCAAATGGTGGTCAAATGACCTCTCATGTCCTTCCCTTTGCCCAAATGGTCACAAATGATAATCAGTGTCCAAGGAAAATATATCCATAAATTCTTGGGATCAGAAGTGTTTTGGATTTTTGGTTTATTTCTGATTTTGGAATATTTTCAGACACATAATGGCCTATCCTGGGATAAGCCCTAAGTCTAAACATAAAATCAATTCATGTTTCATATATATCTTATACACATAGGCTGAAGGTAACTTTCTTTTTAGTAAAGTAACACTATTTCTAGTGACGGTAGCAATATTTTTAGTGCACCTATGTTTTGACTGTTTTGACTATGACCTGTCACAAGAGGTCAGGTGTGGAATTTTCCTCTTGTGACATCATGTCAGCACTCAAAATTTTGGAGCATTTCACATTTCAGAATTTCAGATTAGGGATGCTAAACCCATATAAGTTTCACAGATCATCTCAATAACTCTGGATAAGGCAGGCACACTTGATCTCACTTTACAAACCAGGAACTGAGCTCAGAGATGGTCAACAGTTTGCCTTCAGTTAGGCAGTCAATCAAAAGCAAAGGAAGAGCCAGGTGTGCTGTCTGGCACCTGTAATATGAGTACTTGGGAGGCTGAAACAGGAGGACTGCAGATTTGTAGCCAGCCTCACCAATTTAGCAAAGCCCTCCACAACTTAGTGAGACTCTGTTTCAAAGTAAAAAAAAATAAAATAAGGCTGAGGATGTAGCTCAGAAGCAGAATGCCCCTGGGTTCAATCTCTAGTAACACACACACACACGCACACACAAAAGAAGAACCAAATCTTTACTCTGGGCTCACCAAACCCAGAGAGCTCTTTTGGACATCTTATATGCTGGAGATTTTTACAACTGAAATGTATTTTTCAGAGGGCTGTTGCTGGGCCATGTGGGGTGGAAGTGGCAGAAGTCACAAGGTAGAGGTTTCGTCACAGATGTGACCAGGGTGGGGGCAGCCTCTGGAGTGTGTAATCATCTTAATGAGTCATGGCGCTTGTCAACGTCTGTGGTCCAGACGCTTGCTGCTATGATGTGGAGATAATTGGTCCTGCCATAAGATTGGCAAACTGACCCCCAGGCTCTTAGCAAATGCAGGCTGGTGAAATGACACATAGAGACATGCTGCCAGCTACGTAGGCGTGGGGTCCCCCAATGCTTATCATCACAGCCATCACTTGCCACCAGGCCCTGAAGTCAGAAGTAAGGGCCATTGGGAGTAGATGAGTGGTGCGTTGGAGGTAGATTCTGGCACCCATGAGTCCCTACCTTAATCCAGCTTCAAAAGGAAGTGAACTGGACTCAGGAAGGACATCAAAGGAGACTCAGTCACCTACCTTAGACCTGCGCATCACCAATCCTGGGACTAATACGGCCCACTTCAGGGCTGGCCCCTACCCTGAGCTCATTGTAAAATCCAAGGCACAAGCCTCAGGCCGACCACTGAGTGGCTTTCCATTACTTTGGCTTCATTCCAGTTTCCATTTTTACCCCGGTTCCAGTAACTGGCTTGATTTCTTCCATCCCTTGCGATCCAGCCCTGCTTTCTACACCAGTTTCTGCCACTGGACTCTAATCACCCACTTATTTTGCGAATATTTAACGAGCACAGTTTGTGTGCCAGCTCTTGTTCTAAATCCTAGGGACAGAGTGGAGTGAAGGGGAAAGAATGTCTTCATGGAGATTGTATCCCAAGGGCGGACAAGTAGGTAGATAAGGGAAGCTCGCTGTGCTCTGCAGTGGTGTTATGAAGACAAATGGAGGGAAAGCGTCAGAGGTACTAATTGAGAGGGGAGTGTCGGAGATGTGGCATTTGAACAGGGACCTAGACAGCAGGAGCAAGTCCTGTGGTTGGTGGGAGGCGGGGGAGGGCAAGAGAAGTGCTGCAGGTGAAGGCAGCTTTGGACTTGGGGGCACTGGGATGGGGGAATGTGGGAGCTGTTAACATACAGCAAGGTGGTGGCAGTAAAATGAAGAAAGAGGAGAGAGAAAGGGGTAAGAAATGAAGCTGGAGAGAGCTGAGCGGGATCTACGACACAGCCTGGGAGGAGTCCTCAGTTCGGTCTGTATTCTGCCAGACCACTCATTTTATTTATTTTGTTTTGTTTTATTTTATTATTTAATTTTATGTTATATTATTTATTTATTTATTGTAGTACTAGGAATTGAGCCCAGGGGCATTCTACCTCTGAGCTACACCCTCCAGCCCTATTTATTTATATATATATATATTTATATATATATATATATGATTTATATATAAATATTTAAATAATTAAATATAAATTATATATAATTTGTATATAAATATTAATTATAATTAAATATAAATAAATATAAATAATTAAATATAAATTATATATAAATATTTAAATAATTAAAATAAATATATAAATATGACATATTTATATAATAAATATATAAATAAATGTTTATGCATATATATATGAATAGCCCTATATATATAAATAGCCATATATATGTGTGTATATACACATTTTTTTTTTGTGGTACCGGGGATTGAACCCAGGGGCATTCTACCTCTGAGCTACACCCCCAGCCCTAATTTTTGTTCTTTATTTTTAAAACAGGGTCTCACTAAGTTGCGGAGGGCTTCACTAATTAGGTGAGGCTGGCCACGAACCCGGATCCTCTGGTCTCAGCCTCCCAAGTACTGGGATTACAAGTCTGTGCCACCACGCCCGGCTTTATATTTTATTTTGAAACAGGGTCTCACTAAGTTGCAGAGGGCCTCACTAAATTTCTGAGGCTGGCCACGAACCTGCAATCCTCCTGTCTCAGCCTCCCAAGTACTGGGATTACAAGCATGCGCCACCCAGCCCAGCTTGCCAGATCCCCTTGATGTTGGTGGCCTCCTGGTATGACATCTGCCTGTGGCCTGAAGGTGGCTCCCTCTGTGCCCCTGCCCAGCAATCCCCAAATCAGCTGACTCCAACCCTGGCCTTCTTTCTCCAGGACTCAGTGTCAAGCCAGGAGTCATAGTTAATAAGGCTGAATGTCACACTGCGGGCTCACAAGGTCCCATATTTTACTCCTGGATTTTTTTTTTTTTTTTTTTTTTTTTTTTTTTTTTTTTTTTTTTTTGCTGCTGCTGGAATGAGCTAAATTCCATGTCAATTCCAGGCTGGTCCCTGCTGATGGCTTCTCTTTGCCCCATTGGTTCTGTGTTACTCCTCTTTGTCCTGATGAGCCCCAGAAGTGCTCAGGAGCTGGCTTTACTATAGTGAAACAGAAGCACTTTGTAATGGAGAGTGTAATTGGGAAAAGGCTTGAATAATTGATAAGGTTTTGTCATTAATGTTGGTGGATGAAACTGGCCCTGACCAACCTTTCAGGCTCATTTCTTGCCTCTCTCTTTCTGTGTAGCTCTTTCTCTCCAGCCAACGTTGAAGCCTGGGATCTCTTTCCCACACTCCTCCCTCTTCCCAGAATGCTTGCCCCCTACTCCCTCCTCATGGACAGGCATCTCATAAAGGAGCCTTCTTTAGAGAAGTCTCATGACAACCCCAGGGAGTTAGTGGTCCTCTGGTGAGTTCCAGAAGCACCTCATACCCCACATTTATGCATTACTCTAATGAACTAATCCTAAACCTGTTGCCTGCCTCCAGGGCTGGGATGGGCAAATTAACTCAGTGACTAAAAGCTTTGCTGCCAGCCTGGTGTGGTGGCGCACACTTGTAATACCAGTACGTGGGAGGCTGAGACAGGAGGAATGCAGGTTTGAAGCCAGCCTCAGCAATTTAGCGAGGCCCTCCACAACTTAGTGAGACCCTGTTTCAAAATTAAAAAAAAATAATAAAATAGGGTTGGGATTGTAGATCAGAGGTAGAATGCCTCTGGGTTCAATCCCCAG
Source organism: Glis glis (assembly GCA_004027185.1). Classification (NCBI taxonomy): domain Eukaryota; kingdom Metazoa; phylum Chordata; class Mammalia; order Rodentia; family Gliridae; genus Glis; species Glis glis. The sequence goes on along the minus strand of PVJS01011988.1, from coordinate 59 downwards.
TATCACACACACACACACACACACACACACACACACATACACACACTCTTAAAAGAAAG
>PVJS01011987.1:31946-44779 GCA_004027185.1 Glis glis | reverse complement strand
CTATGTCATCCAAACCAGGTGTCACTTCCTTTGGTTCATCACAGTATTGTGTTGTCTAACGTTTATTTGCAATAAAGAGACTCAAGTAAGGTTATGGGCTCTACCCCTGAAACACTATAGTTGCAGATGAAAAATGTGCAGTCTTATTTGATGATATGGAATATGGAGTAGCCATCATACCCCACGGAGCCTTTAGAATTGGTGGGAGTATGCACAGATGTAATGGACAGGAAGCAGAGCCTTCTCTTTTATTAAGGTAAAGGGGCTTGATTTCTCCAGAGTGTAGAGATCCACGCCCCATCCAATGGGTGTGCATTTAGAGACAAGCCAGGACTCTGTCCACTGATTTGCAATCCCCATTCATCTGTACAACTCCTCTAAATCCTGGCTCTCCAGTCTAATCCTGGGGACACTGCTCATTGGCCGACTGGTACCAGGGTGCACACCCCATTCATCTGTACAACTCTTCTAAATCCTAGCTCTCCAGTCTGATCCTGGGGACCATGCTAATTGACTTTCATTGTTTGTCTCCATCACAGGCTGTGGCTCTTTGGAATCCAGTCTCTTCATTGCACGAACAGACTGTCCCCGACTTATTATAAAATACAATTTTTTGAGGGGTGGTGAAGCAAAATATTATACTCAGGCACTGAATAAAGGTGTGATTTTTTTGTTGCTTATTCCCTTTATCTAGTCAACTAATTATTTCCCAAGATTCCCACTAATGGTTTTGTATATAGGATTTGAGTGAGGGTTTTTTTTTTTTTTTTTTTTTTTTTGCTGTACCAGTGATGTAAGAATTGCATTGTGGAAAAATTGTCTTCTCATTCTGCACTCACTTTTGGTCTCCTTCAAAACCCTATTCACTAATACAGATATAATCAAATTAGCCCAAATAGAATTTATAAAGGCTGGCCATGGAAAGGGGTACCTAAATGTTCTTTGGACTGTGCCCTCTGACCTCTTGAAATGCCCTGGACCAACACTGACTGCTGAGAAGAAAAGCATTTCTAAACATGGAGCATCAACTTCAGAAGACAGGTGCTCTTCCACCCAATCAGGTAGGAATGGCGAGACGCATGCCTTTTTCCTGTAGAGCTGTCGGCAGAGCGCACTGGCAGTGCTGAATTTGAGGGGTCTTCCATGTTATCCTGTAGAGGGAAATGATACTAATCTTGCAAATTACCAGAAGATGAATATGATATTTGAATATTACAAACAGGTAGAGGGTAAATCTGGTTCCACACTATGTGCTGTGATGACTATATTTGGTCCAAACGGTCAAGTCTTGGTTAAAGAAATAACAAAGAAGTTTCAAGTAAATATTTAAAAATGAGCATTTACTAGGAAAACTGTCTGTTTTAGGGTCTTTAGAGTGTTTCCCAGGCCTGAAATTCTTTCCAGAACTGTCCTTTAATGGAACCTTCAGATAGACTAGGAAGAAAGGACACACTCTTTCTTTTTTTAAAGGAGTGAGTGAGAAACAACACGGCCTAAAGTGGGTAAAAAGCACTGGGCTGAGGGTGGACCAGCGCGAAGTGCCTCATTGAGGGTGGTATAGAATGCAAGGATGGCTCGTTTGTAATTTCGAGTTTTAAAGAGGGACGGCCGCAGAGGCTCAAAGAAAATGTGCTTCCTCAACCAGAAAGCCTGGCCGGCGCCCTGCCTCGCCATCCCTGCCCTGGCTTGCAGGATCTTCCCAGGCCCAGGCTTTTCCCGTGCGTGCATGCGCACCGCCGCGGCATTGCTCAAGTCATCCTGGCGCATGCGCACGGCCGCGCCGTTGCTTATGTCACCCTGGCGCATGCGCACGGCCGTGCTGTTGCTCCCGTCACCCTGGCGCATGCGCACGGCCGCGCCGTTGCTTATGTCACCCTGGCGCATGCGCACGGCTGTGCCGTTGCTCCCGTCACCCTGGCGCATGCGCACGGCCGCGCCGTTGCTCCCGGCTCCCGGCGTCCATTTGGCCTGGCATGGGCGATGCGCAGGCGCGTGAGCGGAGGGCGGTTGCCACGGCCGCGGCTCCCATGGCGGCGTCCAGAGTCGATGACCCAGCACAGAGGTAATGGCCTCTCAGACCCGCCACTCCCTGAGTCCATGCACATACATATGGGCTATGTTTAGAATAGTGTTTGGGTATATTTCTGTAGGTGTGTGGTGTGTTTATATCGTTGAGGAATGCAGGAGGAATATTTGTGCATTGAGGGTATGCATGTGATTTTTTTAACTTCCTTTTATTTTTTTACCTTATTATTTTTAATTTGTTGCATTGTAATTTTTTACCTTATTGGGATACAGAGTGTCAGAAAATAGATGCACACAACTGTTGGTGCCCTTCGCACAGGGTCGGCCCCCACCCTCACCTGGCATGTCTTTGAGATTGGAATTGGTAATTTTGTATACATTCATAGTATTATTTCTGTTATTGCATTCTTTACGGCTTGGTTTCCCCCTCTTTCTTCCCTTATAATCCTCAGTCACTCTTCTGGAGTCTCTGCTCATCTCTCAGATGTTGCCTTTATTTCAGAATGTCTCTTTAGCTTCCACATATAAGAGAGAACATACATCTCATTTTTTTAGACTGGTTATAGTCAGTATAATATTCTCGAGTTCCATCCATTTTCCTGCAAGTGGTGTGTGTATTTACCAAAATTTGTGATCCATTCATCTGTTGACAATTAGGCTGGTTCCATAATTTGGCTGTTGTACATCGTGCTATGAGCATGGATATGCAGGTATCATTGTCGCAGCAGGCTTTGGTTCACAGAAAACAAGAATCAGAGGCGGGATTCGGATATAGCAGGTCTTTTTATTCACTAGTGATACTCAGCAAAGCTCTGGGTCTGAGCCCCCAAGCTCAGAACACACAAGTTCTTTTATACAATTGCTAACTTAACGATCAGAAGGGAAGGATGAGTGTGAGATTTGTTTTGCCTAGCTATAAGCAAAACACAGAAGCAGAACAGCAGTCTGTACATTGTTTCTCTTTTCTCGAACAGTTATGTGCCTTATCTTGCAGTTTCTGCTGCCCAGAGAGTCCCTGCCTTGTTCACCTTGAGAGAGGGTCTTTGAAGAACGCTTCATTCTTCTATCTTGTCTGTAGGCTTCTAGCCAAGAATCATTTTCAAGGACATAGCTGGACTCCTGCCTCATCATTATAATATTCTTTCTGACTTCATTTCCTTTGGGAAGATGCCCAGGAGCACTACTCCTGGGTCAGATGATAGTTCCATTTCCAATCTTCTGAAATACCTCCGCACTGATTTCAAAAGTAGATGTACTAATTTGCAGTCCCACCGACAGTGTAATAGGGTTCCTATTTCCCCACATCCTCTCCAGCGTTTATTATTGTTTGTGTTCTTGATGATTGCCATCCTAACTGGAGTGAGATGGAATCTCAGTGTAGTTTTGCTTTGCATTTCCCTGTGCCAAAGATGCTGAACATTTCTTCATATATTTGTTGGCTATTTGTATTTCTTTTGAAGAGTCTATTCAGTTTGGTTGCCCATATTTGATTGGGTTATTTGTTTTTTTAGTGTTAAGCTTTTTAAGCTATTTCTGTATTCTAGATATTAGACCTTTGTCAGATGGGTAGGTGGTGAACATCTTCTCCCATTCTGTAGGCTTTCTCTGTAGAATCTTGATAGTTTCCTTTGTTGTGCAGAAGCTTTTTAATTTAAGGCTATCCTATTCATTAATTCTTGTTTTCTGAGCTTTTGGGATCTTATTGAGGAATTTTCTACCTGCACCTATATGTTGGAGTGTTGGTCCTATACCCTCTTCTAGCAGTTTCAAAGTTTCTGGTCTAATTTCTAGGCCTTTGAACCATCTTGGGTTGACTTTTGTGCAGGGTGAGAGGTTAGAGTTTAATTCCATTTTCCTATATGTGGATAGCCACTTTCCCTATCACCATTTGTTGAAAAAGCCGTCCTTTCTACAGTGTATGTCTTTGGCACCTTTATCAAAGATCAACGGATTATAGATATAGGGCTTTGTTTCTGAGTCTTCTGTTCCATTGATCTATGTGTCTGTTTTTGTGCCAATACCATGCTGTTTTCTTTCTCTCTCTTTTTTTTTTTTTTGCGGTACTGGGGATTGAACCCAGGGGCATTCTACCTCCAGGCTACACCCCAACCTTATTTTTTATTCTTTATTTTGGTTAGGTAGAATAAATTTGTCCAATCAGATGCTAGCAGAGTATCTGTGGTTGAGCAGGAGGCCTTATGCCAGCAGAATATCTATGGGTAAGCAAGACCAGCTCACAGGCTTCCAGCTAAGCAGGACCAGCTCACACGTCACTACTAACCAGGACCAGCTCACACCTGCTTTCCCTGTTTCCTGTCTCACAGGTAGCAGTTGTATGTGTGTGTTCAGGAAATGTGAAGGGTGACTGTTGTGCAGGTATGTGATGTGCTTTTGTCTGTATATTTTGGAGTTGAGGCTGTTACTTGGGGGAGAGGTGGATGGTGTGCACATATCTATGTGTGTTGGAGCTAGCTGGAACTAGCTATGGTAGCTGATGGTGCTCATCTCTTCACAGTTCTGTGTTCAGTGGCATCAGGTTGGTAAGTTAGAGTTAGTCATAGTGGGATAATTACACCACTCAACACAAGGCTTTCTGGCTTCCCCTGGAGAATCCTCCTAAGCATTACTAGCACACTTCTAGTTGTGTGTACATGTGTGTGCATGTTCAGTATGTATAACCAGATGTTTGTGACAAACACATTCAGGCAAGAATGAGTATGTGTATTGGAGACTTTATGTGAATTTTGAGCAGGACATCAGGGGATGTGAACCGCGCGCGCGCGCGTGTGTGTGTGTGTGTGTGTGTGCGCGCGCGCGTGCATTGACCCTTGTCATTCTGAGCCACTGCATTGCTCCTAACTAGGTTAGTTCATTCTTCAGGGCCAAACAATCCTCATAAATGTTTATTTCTGACCCTTCCTTATGCAAATGGAGTCAGCAGTGTCTGTACCTTAGGTAGGTAAATGCTCTTTCAGCACTTTTGTAGTCCTGGCATCTGGGCTGTGAGATGGCTGGCCCTGATGGACAGATAGCTATGGAGAAAGCTGTGGAGAACAGAACTTTCATAGGCATTGTACAGATGGGAAGTCATATGTGTAAAGTCCTTTCCCATGCAAAACCTCTGGAGAATGAGCTGTACACCCACAGGTGCTGCAGTTTCCTCTGGAGTACAACTGATAGGCAAGGACACCCTCTTCCCTGGGGCCCAGCTGTTGAAAGCCTACAGAACCTGCGCCTCCATTCCCATCTACCCTCTGCCCCCACTACACACACTAGAGTTGTGTTAGTAAATGCGTAATAAGTTATCTTCCAGGTGGAAATAAGAAAACCTTGGCTTTAAGTAGTATAACTAGCCCACCATGACTAATTTCAGCCTACCAACCTGATGCCATTGAACACAGTGTTTCAGAGTTTAGCAGTACTGAGTATCGGGCAGATCAGCTGTGTTACTAGTTCTAAACAAACCTATACTCTTGGAAACCGGAGGCTTGGGGGATAGTCAGGACCTCCAGGGGTCCCTAGTGCTGAGAGATTTTGGTATCTGTTTGGGGAGCCATGTTCCAGTGGGTCATGGTTTGAAGAAATGGTCTTTCTTTTCTGAAGGGTCAGTATCCTCTTGCTCTGGGAAGCTCACCACAGCTTCATGTTTCTCAGATAGGGTGCTGTGACTCTCTTCATTTTCTGCATTTATGTTTATCAGCTGACCCAAAAGAGGGAGTCACATGATCAAAGAAGCTACCAGGTGACTGTTCAACAAACACATCCTGCCTCCCTTGGACCCTCTCCAGGGTTTCTGTGCCTTTCTTTTTATGCTGAGTCTCCCGGCCAGGATCCAGGTTTGGTGCCTGAGCAGGCTTGGTATATTCAGGAAGAGGTGGAGGGAACAAGTCAGGGGATATGAGTCTCCTGTTATGATTGGATTGTAAGAGTCCCCCAAGGGCTCATGTGCTAAAGACTTGGTCCCCAGTTAATAGCACTATTGGAAGCTGGTGGAACCTTTTAGGGCATCAAGCCTAGTGAAAGGAAATTAAGTCACTGGGGTGTGCCCTGAAGGAGGTGTTGGGACTCAGCCCTTTCCTGTCTTTCTCTTTGCTTCCCAGCCACCACGAAGTGAGCAACTTTCCTATAGCATGTCCTTTCCACCGTGAGATACTGCCCCACCATAGTTCCTCCTTTTTTGTGTACCCAGGGCATTCTACCTCTGAGCTACACCCCTAGCCCTATTTTATTTTTTATTTTGAAACAGCTTCTTGCTAAGTTTCTGAGGGTCTTGCTAAGTTGTTGAGGCTGGCTTTGAACCTGCGATCCTCTTGTCTCAGCCTCCCAAGTACTGGGATTACAAGTGTGCACCACATGCCTGGCTTATTTCCTCCTTTTAAGTTGTTCATCTCAGGTATTTGGTTATAAGTGGTGGAAAGCTGACTAATCTAGCTCTCATCCAGAATACAGAAGTCTCAACCTTCCCTTTGCCTAAATTCATTTCCTGTGACTGTGAATAGTAGGGAACATGAAGGGATGTCAGCTTGGGGCTCAGCAATCTAGATCCTTCCCACAGGCTGAGGCTTCACTCCTATCCTTTGAGCAACAGAGGTTCATGGTGCTCTCAGATTCAGTTAGAATTGGGGCACATGAGGGAGCTAAGGGGGCCTCTTCTGTGAGGAACCCCAGCACCCACTCAGCTGTGGGGCAGATGTGGCTGGAGGCAGCCCAGGTGGATGAGCCCAGGCCTAGTTCAGGAACAGGCAGCGGGCAGTGGAGTATCCTCGCAGCAAGGAGATCTCTGCCTAGGCTGACAGTGGATACGGAGTGGGCCTATTTGGAGTGATGCTTCTTTTGGTTTACCCCTCAGTGCTCTGTAGTAGCTATATCTCCAGAAAAGGTATTTGAGGGGCCACTTACTATATATATGAAGTTTTTTTCTCTGCATTCACAACTATTCAGGGGCTGGCATGGTCCTTAAAGGGAAGCCCGGGCCTGGTGAGGGTACAGGCGGCCAGTTCAAATCCCAGAGACCCATGTCAGCTCTGTGATCTGTGTGACTTTGGGCAAGGGCCTTAACCTTTCTTATCTTCAGCTTCCTTCTCTATAAAGTTTAGTAGCAATGCTAACTCTATAGGATTTTGAAGATTAGAGTTAATATGTATAAAGTATTTGAAACCGGGGAGAGAGAATTTTTGGATATGGCTGTTATGGTTTGGATAATTGTTCCCCAAAGACTGTGTCTTAAAGGGTTTCTCCCCAATGTGGTACTCCTGTGGGCACATGGAACCTTCAGGAGGTGGGAAATAGTGGGAGGGCCTTAAGTCATTGGGTGGATACCCTTGAGGGGGATTGTGGGACCTGGGCCCCATCCTTGTTCTTTTTGTTTCATTACCAGAAGGTGAGCAGTTTCCTCCACCACGTACTCCTACTGTGCTATGCAACCCTCACCAGAGGCCCACAACACAGAGTCCACTGATCTTGGATTAGAAACTCCAAAACCATGAGCCAAAAGAAACCTTGTCCATAAGCCAGTTATCTCCAATATTTCATGATAGTGTTGGAAAGTTGACTAACAATAGCCAAAATATTTTCAAATTTGATTTTTTAAAAACTATAAACCTACATATCCAAGGAACTCAATGAGATTAAAATACAAGAAAAAAGAAAATGAAGCCAAAGCAAGTCATAATCAGATTGTTCAAAACTAGTGATGAAACAGCCAGAGGAATAATATACATTCCATGTAAGGAATAAGACTGTTAGGCTTCTCTTAATGAACAAATCAAGCTAGGCAGCACTGACGTAACATCTTTATAGTACTGAATTTAAACTATGATTAAACAAATAATTTTTTAAATCAAATATCAAGATAAATTCATTTAATACAAGGAAAACCTGAATGTATTAGTTACCAGCACAAAATACATCCTTCAGGTAGAAGGAAAAGGACGCCATATGGAAATCTGGTTCTTCATGAAGGAATAAACAACACTGGAAATAGTAAATATGTAGGTAAATGTAAATGGTACATTTTCCTTGACTTTAAAATTCTCTTGGAAGATTTTCTAAAATACAGTTGGTCTCCACCTTACAATGATTGGCACTGATTTTTCTTTTTTATACTTTTATTGGTGCATTGTAATTATATATCAGAGTGGGATTCAAAGTAATATAAACATGCATACACACATCACTTGGTGTATCTCCCTCTGCATCCCGTCCCACTTCCCCGTCTTTCCTCCCTGTGCATGTTAGTGAGGTTGGTAGTGAACACCGACATATATGGACATGGCATTATCTGCACTGTTTTCTTCCTCACTCCTCCTTTTTCCCCTCCCCAGCTCACTCCCCCGGTCCCCTTCCACTGTTCTACTGGTCTCCCTGCTCACTTATCTGATGTCCCTTTTGTTTCCTGTTTTTTGTCTAGCTACCACATATGAGAGAAAACATACAACCCTTGACTTTTTGAGACTGGATGATCTCACTTAGCATAATATTCTCTAGTTCCATCCCTTTTCCTGCAAATGACATAATTTTGTTCTTTTTGGCTGAATAAGTGTCCATTGTGAGATATACCACATTTTATTTATCCATTCATCCGTTGACAGACATCTAGGTTGGTTCTATAATTTGAGTATTGTGAATTGTGTTATAACAAACATGGGTATGCATGTACCACTATAGTATTCTAACTTTAATCCCGTTGGAAAGATACTGAGGAGTGGTATAGCTGGATCATATGGTGGTTCCCTTCCTAGCCTTTGAGGAAGCTCCATACTTACTCACTTTTCAACTTTAGAAGTGGAGTGAAGGACAGTGCACATTAAATAGAAGCAGTACTTCAAACTTTGAATTTTGATCTTTTTCCCAGGCTAGTCCAGTAATCTCTTGAGATGCTGGGCAGTAGTAATGAGCCACATCTCCCAATCAGTCATGTGACCAACTGGACCACAGTTTGACCAAGACTGCTTAATTATGCATACCTCTCAGTCCCCCCGTTATTTCTCTGTTTAAATCCAAAGCTCATGTCAGTGCCCTGAAGACAGACCTGAAATGCATGAGCTCACTTTGCCTTCCCAATATGGCCATTTGATTTAAGTTCCTTTCACTATTACTTTTCCTGTTTGGCTTTTGGGGTGAGTTGCCAGACCTGATTTGTTGAGATACCCAGAGCTGGGCCTCTGGCCTAGGACCCCAGTAACAGGAAGACTGGAATAGTTATACATGTGTCTGCTCATAAAGAGTTTAAAAAGACAAAAACAACAGAATCAAGACTTAAGTCAAAGTTATACATAAAATTCACAGAGGAGGAGAACATAAAACCTGTCTTTTGTGTTTTTCAGAAAGAATTCTGAAGTCGGGAATAAATGGGCCTCAGTACAGGTTAGGAGAGTCACAGAGTCCCAAGTCACTACAGCATCTTTGGAGGCCAGAGTTTCTAGTGGGCCATTCTTCTCAATTTATACTGATCCATAAAACCACAGATTAGTAGACTAATTTATACTGATTCATATAATCACAAATTCATACCGATGCACAAAACCACAGATATATGCTAACAATCGCAAATTCATACTGATTCATAAGACAGATATTCAGATTGATATCTCCGATCCCAATCCAGCGCCATTCAGAACATAAGCGTCTCCCTACTTTCTTCATTTGTAGTTTTATCCAACAGAACACCTGGCTTTCATTATCCACAATGCATTTGCTTCTTTCCTCAACCCTAGAATATACATGAAGTAGTTTGGGGTACCACCTCCCCCAATCCTTGATAAATTTAATTATTTTTGAGCACATAAAAGAAAACCAGCATTTCTTTTTTTCTTTTTTGCAGTACTGGGGATTGATCCCAGGAGCATTCTACCTCCGAGCTCCACCCCCAGACCTATTTTTTATTCTTTATTTTGAAACTGGGTCTCACTAAGTTGCGGAGGGCCTCACTAAGTAGCTGAGGCTGGCCGCAAACCCGGATCCTCCTGTCTCAGCCTTCCAAGTACTGGGATTACAAGGGTGCGCCACCATGCCCGGCTTGAAAATCAGCATTTCTAAATGTAAGACCAACGAAAAGGTGTATTCAAAGAAGTGTTCTTCCTATTCCTCCTACCCAGGTTCCATTCCCTATCCTATCTACCTTGCCTCATCCCATTTCTATAATCTCATTAGTTCTTAGTTTTTACTTCGTTTCTCTTTTGTGAAGATGAATAGATGTATATTTCTTGTCTCCTATTCTTTTTCATATGAAAACTAGATCATTCATGAAAATTTTTTTATCTAAGTCTAACCCTATATCTAAACAATGACAATCTCATTCCGTAGCTGCTGAAACCTAAACTATTGAGTCAACCTTCCTCTTTTTCTTCCCCATAAACATTCTAGTCCTGATGGTGAGCACCTAAAGGCACTTACATTCAGCCTGAGCAGAGGCAGAAGATGGCAGTGCACATCCAACAGCCACCCTGCTCTGTCAGCACACTCATCGTATTCCTAAACCAGTGGGAGCTTTTCTGCAGTCTTAAACCCTTCTTCTGATTAGTTAATTTAAAGGTTTGGGATAAGTGGATTTCTGATGTCACTCAGCTCCAAAATTCTGTGAGGCTCTGTCCCCATGGTGCTGTGGTTCTAATATTCCAAGCCACAGAAGAATCATTCTAGAAAGGCCCAGGCAGCCTCACTGTCTATCTTAAACCACCTCGGCCACCGTCTGAAGATGGGTGGGGTGGGATGCATAACAAAGAAGAACACCTTCAAAGCTGATGACACCTCATACCTGCGGAAGGCCCTTGTGAACAACCTTGGAGAGGACAAGAGGACCAAGATTCACATTCAGAAACTCCAGAAAGCCTTCAACAGCCGGATCAGGGAGATTGATAAAGAAAAAGCAGCCCTGAAGAAGTTTTTGAAAAAGCTTCACACGACAACTGGTTATTTTCCTCGAATGGAATTCTGGTGACTGATGCCACTGTAAGTGAGGAGTTCAAACAAATTCAGAAAACATCTCGAGTCTCCTGTTATCTGTGTAACCCCAGAAAGCAGTACAAGAAAGGGGGACAAGTAAAAAAAAAGTAAAAGATTATATAATTGAAGATACGCATGAAATATTTATGAAAGAATAAACTGCTATCTCCTACAAAAGAAAATAAGCATTGATTTTTCCTGATGATGCTGTTTCTTTACAACTTGAAGCAGTAATATGCATTGCATACATTCTTTTCTTATAAGCTCTCCTGTAGACAAGAATAAAGCTTAGCTACTTTCGAGATCTTTCTGATCATGAAATACATTTATTTGCCTCAATTCTGATCTTTTCTCATTGATATCATTTTGATTATTTTTTATTGTCTGAGTAGCATAAATAAATTTGATGCTAAAATTAAGATGAAAATAATATAATAGTGGGAAAATCTTGGCATCTTGAGTCTATAAGAAGAACCAATTCAAGTCTAGGTTTTGCCATGTATTAACTTGTGTGATCCTAGACTTAGAAACTCTTTTATTCAAGATGGACATAATGCCTATATTAAATTATTGTTTTAAAGATTAAATAAAAGAATATATACACAGGGTATATTGCAGACCCCCACCCAATGCTGACAACTCATACTGTAATCATTGCTGCTTTCATGATCTTTTTTTGTTACTGGAGATTGAACCTAAGGGCATTCTACCTCCGAGCTACACCCCCAACCCTATTTTTTATTCTTTATTTTGAAACAGGGTCTCACTAAGCTGCTGAGGGCCTCACAAGTTGCTAAGGCTGGCTGCGAACCTATGATCCTCCTGTCTCAGCCTCCCAAGTACTGGGATTATAAGTGTGCGCCACCACACCCGGCTATGATCATTTCTTTCAGGTTCTGTTTCTAGCTTTTCTACAAACATCCCATGGTCTCTAGGAAAGTTCTTTTCTATTCACAGGCATTAGTTTTTTCTAAGGCAGTAATATGAGATCTGGACTAAATAATCTCCAAAAGCCCTCCTGGATTTAAATTATTTGATACTAAAATTCCATGGTTCTACTTTGAAATGTGTTTGCAATATCCTAGAGAAGAAACATAGCAGTCAGAATGCAAACCAGGTGCCTCAGCAGCCAGGAGGTACACTCCTATGTAGCCATAGCTTATACACCACCCTCATGTTTAAAGATACTTGTTGTTTAAGCACAATGTATTTTCAGCAGCCTCTCCTGATATGACTTGTAAAATAAATGCAGCCCATTCCTTGAAAGCCCTTGGAATTAAGTTGTGTGTCTTTTATTATTTGTTTAGGCCCTGCGGTCAAATTGATCTGGATTCCAAATAAAATTCTGCTAGATATTGCTGTTTGATACTAGGCAAATTACATAATAATTATATACAGTTGCTTAGACTTTCCAACTGTAAAATGAGGATGCAGTTTAACTCAGGAGATCCTTGTCATGTACTCCTATGATATCACAAGCAATTGCATGGTGTTTCTTGCTCAGATTGGTGTGCATTGATGATTGAGTTTTCTACTGATTGCCAGTGGTTAGTAGCATTTCAGTGGGCATAGAATGTAGGTCTATCAAGTGCTCTTGGAAATTTTCAAAAAAGTTAATTTAGCAGAGCACCAGATTGGATCTGGAACTATGGGGTATTCACACATAGGAGTCTCAGAGGTGGGACAAGTTATTAATTTTTTGTGTGTGGTACTGGGGGTTGAACCTAGGGATGTTCCACCTCTGAGCTACACCCCTAGCCTTATTGTTGCGCCCGCGCAGCCTGGACCGAGTCTCTGCGGAGGGTGTCGGGATTGATCACACAGGGACACAAGTTTGAGGTTGAAGGCTCACAGTTAATACTGCC
>PVJS01011987.1:0-31846 GCA_004027185.1 Glis glis | reverse complement strand
TTATTTCATTTTTTATTTTGAAACAGGGTCTCACTAAGTTGCTGATGGCCTCTCTAAGTTGCTAAGGATGGCTGCGAACCTGCAATCCTCCTGCCTCCGCCTCCTACCTCATGCTCAGACTGGGATTACAAGCATGCACCACCATGCCTGTCTGGGACAAGTTATTTTAAAAATAGGCATTACTTTTATTATATATTTGACACATTTCTGTCTCTGTTCATTTCAATGTAGCATGGCTGTTTTATTGTGGGACTACATGCTGCATCACCTCCACTCCCAGGATACTACTCAAGCAGTTTGTAGAGCTTTAGCAGCCACGGGGATGGCCCATTGGCAAGTGGTGGCATGACACCAGTAAATTTCCTCTGGGTTAGCTTTACTGCTGGCTTTTTCATTGTTCCTACTTCTGTAGCGTCAGATGGGTACAATGGGCATGTTTTTTAAGAAGCCCCCAAAAGAGTAACATTGGATTGCAGTTTCCCTCAAATCCTTATTAATGGTGGTGTTGGTAGGCAGGCCCCGCAAATATTGTGATAGCTATAAGCAAGCAGTTGGGTGGAGAAACTCTAGATTACTTATTCCATCAATCTGCTAAAACACATTTTTTTCTTAAGAATTTGCTTTGCTGTAACACTGAAGAGCTATGATTATTTTCTTTGGGCAGCATTGCAGTTATTGTAGAGCCTGCTTCCACAGGGATTTGTATAAAACTTTTAGCTGGCATTTTGAGATTAGGTTAAAGAGAATTCCTAAGCTGGTTGTAGTCCCTGATTTGCCCAGGTAATATCATTTAATATTCATAGCCTTCCTGTGTACATGGGTTAGCAGCAGCCACAGCAGATTTCCATAGTAATGTGCACTAGGCTACTCAGAGCAGTTTCTGTTACGGTTTAGGATGGTGTCGCCGTGCGTTCTTGTTCTCCGCTAGTTTAGGGGGAAAAAAAGCCGGAGCTGCTGCAAGCTTAAGCAAGGTTTTATTATTACCGGCAGAAAAGGGGGTGGGACAGAGCAAGGAAAGTGCCACCTCAGAGAGAGAGACGTGATGGAGTGTCTCAGAGGTGAGACACTCTTTGCCTTTGAAAATGCAGTCTTTTATAGGAATTTCTCTTGTCCCTCCTATCCTGTTAGCCAATAGTCTTTCTTTCCCACCAAAAAGTAGGTCTGGCCTGCACTGTTATATTTGCTGTGTTAACTTTCTTTGGTGGCCCCTTTTGTTCATCCTCACAATGACAGACTGGTCTGACATCACTGATCATGGGACTACATGGCCCGCATTGTTCTTTGTTCATTTTTACTAACTCGTCAAAAAGAAAGTTTTGATGCTTGTGTCTTTGTGTAAGTTTTAACATCTGTATCTCTTATGGTAACTTGTCTGCTTACCAGCCCCTGTAGTTGCTGGCTTGTTTTGTAACGCAGGAGTGTGGCTTTCTAAAGTAAGAGGCTTCAACTACTTTTGCATTGTTATTAGTAATCAACACTGGGTTAATGCAGCCTGCTTTTTCATCTTTTAATTTGGTCTGAACTTTGTGAGGGTCTGTGTAATTCTTTCCTTCTAAGTGCAGATGTTTATAATTCCAGCATTCAGTGTTCTGCACCTTATCCTTAGTTGCTATGACATTCTGGCCCCGGCTAACAGCCAGTTTTAGCTGAACAAGGTTAGCCTTGGCTGAAGCTTTTGGCCGACAGCCTAGAAACAGAAAACAGGATTTTATTGCTTTGCCTAAGTATAGCTTATTCTTATTAGCAATTAATACTACCCATATTAGTAATCAATATTGGCACAATTCCCATCAGTTTCTTTTCTCCTCAGTAAATGGGGCTTATAGTAGATGAGGAGAAAGATCATTATATAATTTATAGAAAATGAGGCCAATAATTATTAGAACAATTTGCAGTGGTAGAGATGGAGGAAGAGTCCAGCCTCAGTACTGACTGTAGCCAACGGTGTGGTCCCCATTGCCCCATTCTGACCCATGTTGTATGCCTCTGTGGTGTTGTATAGCATGCTGTGGTCAGTATTGGGTACACATGAGCAAGACTAGGGTGAACCACTGATAGACATAGAGTTGACAGTGCAAGGTGGGAACTCCTCAGGTGAGAAAGAGGGATAGCAACAGAGCAGGGGTTAAAGTTGCAGGTCATCCATGGCCAGCAGGAAGGGAGCCGTCCCAAGGATCGCCCAATGGTCTTACCCAGCCCAAGAGTATTTTGTTCCACAGTGCATCTGTAGTGGAGTACACTACCTGGGTGGCGGCTGAGAGTGCCTCTCCAGATAGTGGTGGGTAAGGTGGTTCCTTGGCTGTGGGCAGCAATGTCAGGGCTCCCCATCCATGAAAACTATAATTATGTTGTATCTGGTGTGGTCATTAGCAGAAGTCATAGCATCTCTGTTGGTGGTATCCTCATTTGTTGTGAATGTAAATATGGTGAAGTTATGCCACAGGGTTGGTATTGTGTGGATTTAATGTAATCAGGACCATGGGCAGCATTCTTGATGACCTAGGGGTCCACTGTCCTCCATGTTTTTCCAATAGCCTTTGCTTGAAAAGCCCATTATAAAGCTGGGTGTGGTGGCGCATGCTTGTAATCCTAGTACTTGGGAGACTGAGACAGGAGGATCGCAGATTCAAGGACAACCGCAGCAAGTAGTGAGACTCTCAGCCACCTAGTGAGACCCTGTTTCAAAATTAAAAAAAATAGGGCTGGGGGTGTGACTCAGAGGTAGAATGCCCCTGGGTTCAATCCCCAGTGCCACAAAAAAGTCGTCTTTTTTAAAAAATCAGTGCATTGTAATTATACATTATAATGAGGTTCGGAGTGATAGAAACATATGCACACAGCACTTGCTGTGTTTCCTCTGGATCCTACCCTGCTCCCTCCCCTCCTCATACACAATATTGAAATTAGCATTGATAACATACATATGAATATAGCATTACTTGAACTCTTTCCTTCATGAAGTTTCCCGTTTTACCTCCCTCCCCAAATTCCCTTCCACTATTCTACTAGTATCTCCCCTCATTTATCTGAAGTCTCTTTTGTTTCCTACTTCTCTCTAGCTTCCATGTGTGAGTAAAAATATATGGCCCCATCACTCTCTGAAACTGGCTAATCTTGCTTAGGATATTCTCTAGTTCCATCCATTTTCCTGCAAATGACATAATTTTGTTCTTCTTAATGGCTGAGTAAAATTCCATTGTGTGTATATACCATAGTTTTGTAATCCATTCATCTGTTGACACCTAGGCTGATTCCATAGTTAGACTATTGTGAATTGTGCTGCTATAAACATGTATATGCATGTATAACTATAATATTCTGACTTCAGTTCCTTTGGAATGATCCCCAAGAGTGGTATAGCTGGGTTATATAGTGATTCCATTACCAGGATTTTGAGGACCCTCCACACTGATATCCATAGCAGCTACACTGATTCATTATTCCACCAACAGTGTATAAGAGTTCCTGATTCCTCCTGTACTCATCAACATTATTGTTTGTGTTCTTGATGATTGACATTCTAACTGGAGTTAGATAAAATATCAGTGCCATTTTGGTTTGCATTTCTTGGATTGTTAATGATGTTGAACATGTTTTCATACATTTATTGGCCGTTTGTATTTCTTCTTTTGAGAAGTGTCTACTCAGTTTAATTGTCCATTTTTTAATTGGGTTATTTGTGTGTGTGTGTGTGTGTGTGTGTGTGTGTGTGTGAAGTTTTTTAAGTTATTTGTATATTCTAGATATTAGTCCTTTAACAGAGGACAAGCTGACAAAGATTTCTTCCCATTCTGTAGGCTCTTTTAGACTCTTGATAGTTTTCTTTGTTGCACAAAAGCTTTTTAATGCCATCTACTTATTGATTCTTATTTTTATTTCCTGAGTATTGGGGTCTTATTGAGGAAGTATCTTACCGGTTCCTATATGTTAGAAAGTTGGTCCTATGCCCTCTTGTAGTAATTCCAAAGTTTCTGGTCTAATTTCTAGATCTTTTATCCATCTTGAGTTGACTCATACAGGATAAGAGATTGGGATCTAATTCCATTATTCTACATTTGGATAACCAGTTTTCCAAGCACCATTTGTTAAAATGGCTGTCTTTTTTACTTTTGTAAAAAATAAACTAGGTATAGGTGTGAGAGTTTGTTTCTGAATCTTCTGTTCCATTGGTCTATGTGTCTATATTTGTGCCAATACCATGCTGCTTTTATTACTGTTGTTCTGTACTATAATTTGAAGTCAGGTGTTGTGATACCTCTAGAGTGGTCTCATTGCTAAGAATAATT
Organism: Glis glis; assembly: GCA_004027185.1. Lineage (NCBI taxonomy): Eukaryota > Metazoa > Chordata > Mammalia > Rodentia > Gliridae > Glis > Glis glis. The sequence continues at coordinate 27,560 of PVJS01011987.1, read as the reverse complement.
CTGGGTCTTTTATTTTTCCATATGAATTTTAGGCCTTTTTTTCTAGCTCTATGAAGAATAACATTGATATTTTAATAGGGATTGCATTAAATCTCTGTATATAATTTTTGGTAGTATGGCCACTTTGATAATATTTAGTCGTCCTATCCAAGAACATGGGAGGTCTTTCCATTTTCCAAGGACTTCAATTTCTTTCTTCAGTGTTCTGCAGTTTTCATTGTAGAAATGTTTTACTTCCACCAGGCGTGGTGGCGCACGCTTGTAATCCCAGTACTTGGGAGGCTGAGACAGGAGGGTTGCAGGTTTGCAGCCTGCCTCAGCAACTTTGTGAGACCCTGTTTCACAACAAAGAATAAAATTGGGCTGGGGGTGGAGCTCGGAGGTAGAATGCCCCTAGGTTCTATCCCCAGTAACTAACACACACACACACACACACACACATATGAAATCTTTTACTTCCTTGGTTAGATTTATACCTAAGTATTTTATTTTTGAAGCTACTGTGAATGGAATTATTTTCCTCATTTCTTTTTCAGTGGATTAATGGTTTGTGTGTAGAAAAGCTATTATTGATTTTTGTAAGTTGATTTTGTACCCAGTTACTTTGTTGATTTGTGTATCAACTCTAAAAGTCTTCTAGTTGAGTTTACTGGGTCTTCTAAGTATAGGATCATGTCATCTCCAAACAGAGATAATTTCTTCTTTCCTTATTTGTAGTTTTTTAATTTCCTTCTCTTGCTTTATTGCTCTGGCTAGAATCTTTAGTACTATATTGAATAGGAGTGGTGATAGTGGGTTTCTTGTCTTGTCCCTGATTTAAGAGGAAATGCTTTCAGCTTTTCTCCATTTAGTATGATGTTGGCTTTGGGTTTATCATATATTGCCTTTATGATGTTGAGGTATGGTCCTGCAAACTCTAACTTCTTCAGTGTTTTTAGCATGGGTGTTAAATTTTGGGTTTAGAATGGGTGTTGAATTTTGTCAAATGCTTTTTCTGCATCTATTGATATCATCAGGGTTTTTTTGTCATTCGTTCTGTTTATGTGATGAAATACGTTCAATTGATTTGAGTCTGTTAAACCAACCTTGCATCCCTTGAATGAAACCTACTTGGTCGTGGTGCACAGTCTTCTTGATGTGGTTTTGAACATGGCTTGCTTATATTTTATTAAGAATTTTTGTGTTTATATTTATCAAGCATATTGGTTTGTAATTTTCTTGCCTTATCTTTATTTGGTTTGGGTACCAAGGTGATATTGGCTTTGTAGAATGAATTTGGGAGTATTACATCGCTTTCTATTTCATAGAATAATTTGAGAAGCGTAGGGCTTAGTTCTTCTTTAAAAGTCTTGTAGAATTCAGCTGAGAATCCGTCAGGACTTGGGCTTTTCTTTGTTGGGAGGCTTTCTTTTTTTTTTTTTTTTGCGGTACCGGGGATTGAACCCAGGGGCGTTCTACCTCCGCGCTACACCCCTGGTCCTATTTTTTATACTTTATTTTGAAACTGGGTCTCATGAAGTTACGGAGGGCCTCACTAAGTAGAGAGAGAGAGAGAGAGAGAGAGAGAGAGAGAAAGAGAGAGATGAGGCTGGCCGCGAACCTGGACCCTCCAGTCAAGTACTGGGATTACAAGCATGCGCCACCACACCTGGCCTTTTCTGGTGTGACTTCTGACTGAAATAGCTTTGCTGTTTCATTAAGACTGCTTACATGTGTGTAATCTCAAATTCAGAGCTAGGGTTGAGAATTGAGAGGCTTTTCCACATTCCTTGCAACCACAGGGTTTCTTACCTGTGTGGTTTCTCACATGCACGGTGAAAGATGAACTCTGAGAGAAGGTTTTTCAACATATTTTGTATTCATAAGGTTTATCCCCAGGATGGATTCTCACATGCACAGTAAGTAACGTTCCCTGAGAGAAGGCTTTTCCACATTCATTACATTCATAGGGCTTCTCTTCAGTGTGAATATTCTGATGTTTTATGAGGTACTTCTCCTGGCCAAAAGCTGTTCTACATTCATTACATTTAAAGGATTTCTCTCCCATATGAATTTTCTCATGCTCAGTAAGGTTTGATTTGCCACTAAAGGTTTTCCCATACTCCTTCTCTGTGTGATTTCTCTGATGTCTGATGAAGTCTGACTTTGGAGTGAAAGCTTTCCCGCAGTCTTTACACTCAGAAGGTTTCTCTCTAGTGTGAATTTTCTGGTGGGTAAGGAGGATTTCCTTCTGGCTAAAGAATTTTCCACAGTCATTACATTAAAAAAGTTTCTCTCCAATATGGGTGTTCTGATGTTTACTAACATACTGCTTTGGCTAAAGGCCTTCCACATTCTTTATGTTCAAAGAGCTATAGTATGGGAATGCTTATGCTCAGTGAGATTTTATTTGTGGCTGAAGAGTTTCTCACACACCTTACAGGCAAAGCGATTCCCCCACTATAAATTCTCTGCTGACTGACATGTGACACCTGAATTGAGCTTTCCCACATTCACAAGGTTTCTCTCCAACATGATTTTTTTCCAGGAATGAGAACTTACTATTGGCTGAAGGTATTTCCAAATTTCTTACATTTATAAAGCTTCTCTGTATATGACCTCTTAAAATCAGAGAAAAAGGATAAGGTTTGAGAGAAAATGTTATCATACTCAGTACATTCAAAGCTTTCTCTTCATTTTAAGTTTTCTAATATCCAATGAAATTTTGCTGCACTCACTGGTTTCCAGCATGAATTTTCTGTTGCTCATTGAGATCTGTCATCTAGCTAAAGGCTTTTCAGTACTTCCCAGAGGCAGTTTCTCTTCAGCATGACTTGTACATTCAATGAAATGTGATATGTGAGTAAAACTTTCCCCACAGTCAGTAACTACGTAGGGGTTTTTCCCACTATGAATGCTAACAGATAAGGTACATACTTTTTATACTGAAGGTATATCCACAATGATTTATATCTTATGGGGGGGCTGTGACCATAAGGAGTAAGCTTTGGAAGAGAATTTACAAACGAATACAATTGATGACTCTTCTATGTAAGCTACCTCCTTTTTAAATCTATTTTTTTTAAACTCAGAACTTCAAAAAGGTATTGCCTTATAAGAATTCAGGTCTATGAGAAGAGGAAGGCTTTTTCCAGTTTTCCTGTGTTCACGCCTTTGTTCCTGTCTGTACTTCACTGGAGGTGGATGCAACTTGCCTCCTTAGTCTTGCTGCCTTTCTAGCTGTTCTCCACTTTCTCAAGCTTATTCTGGCCTTCCTTTTCAGTCTCGCCTCCACCTTCCAGGTTGTCTTCTTGCTTGAATAGGGGATCATATAGTTTGGTCTCTATAACCTGCTTTCAGGGGAAATAACACAGTACCAGAATATTAAAGCTGGGGCAAAAGTATCATCCTAGAACTCAGGATGAGCCTTCCACCCTCCAGGTTTCCTAAAGGATAAAGGTGCACTTTCTAGGAATGTACAGGGAAGCAAGTGCACTGGGCAATTCCACTTGGAGCACTCGACTATTTTTTTTTTTTTTTTTTTTGCGGTACCGGGGATTGAACCCAGGGGCATTCTACCTCCGAGCTCCACCCCCAGCCCTATTTTTTATTCTTTATTTTTAAACAGGGTCTCACTGAGTTGCGGAGGGCCTCACTAAGTAGCTGAGGCTGGCCCTGAACCCGGATCCTCCTGTCTCAGCCTCCCAAGTACTGGGATTACAAGCATGTGCCACCAAGCCCGGCTTCCTTTTCTGTTTTTGAGGAATTTTTCTGTCCTTTTTAAGAATTTTCCACTATGTGAATCTTGGTTGTGACACAGACTGCTGAAGCTGAAGGACCCAAACTCCTTTCTCTCCTACCTGGACTTGATGATGTGGGCAAGTGGCCTAGGTACAGCAGATCACACAAGTGTGTCCGCACACACTCGCATTCTCAATCTCCCTCCCTCCCTCAGGAGCAGCCGGGAAGTTTTTCCACAGTGGCTGTGCTGCCTGTCCAGTGGGAAGAGAGGAGCAGTGCAGTGGCGGCAAGGGCGGAGCCTGAGGGAAGCATGGTGACGCAGCAGAGGTGGGGCAGTCATGCCTTGCTGACCTGGGCTCCATCCTGCTTCCTCAGCCTTCCACTGATGCAGTGGGCCATTCCACTTCCTTTCAGTAAGTTCCTTTTTCAGTTTTAGTTAGTCAGTGTTTCCATACGGACCAACTTGAGGGAATCCCAATGATACAAAACAAAAGTGGCAGCTCTGGAGTTATGCAACATGGGTCCACAAAATTCATCTGTGTGACAGCAAGCACTGTGTATTGATGTCTGTCTATGAGCACAGAGCACAGAATAGAAAGATAAAGAATATTCAGTTAATGATGTATTCTCATAGCTAAAAAATTTTTTTCTTTTGTGGTGCTGGGGATTGAACCCAGGGGCATTCTACCTCTGAGCTACACCCCCAGTCCTATTTTGTTTCTTATTTTGAAACAACATCTTGCTAGATTGCTGAGGGCCTCACTAAGAGCTGAGGCTGGCCTCGAACCTGTGATTCTCCCATCTCTACCTCCAAGGTATGCCTCCAGCCCCATTATCTATTTTTTTTTTTTTGCGGTACCGGGGATTGAACCCAGGGGCATTCTACCTCTGCGCTACACCCCCAGCCCTATTTTTTATCCTTTAGTGAAACCAGGTCTCACGAAGTTGCAGAGGGCCTCACTAATTAGCTGAGGCTGGCCGCGAACCCGGATCCTCCGGTCTCCGCCTCCCAAGTACTGGGATTACAAGCGTGCGCCACCACGCCTAGCCCTATTCTCTATTTTTTATTTTGAAACAGTGTCTTGCTAAGCTGCTGAAGGTCTCGCTAAATTTCTAAGACTGGTCTTGAACCTGCAATCCTCTCTCTGCCTCACAAGTATTGGGATTCCAGGTATGCACCACTGTGCTAAGCTGTAATACTAATACTTTAAGCATGGGCTTTCTAGTGCCCTAAGACTTTTATCCAATCCCTGTCTTCCACTAAGGATCTGAAAAAATCTTGGGGCAGGTTGCTTAGCAGCTGGAAAATGGGGCTAATATGTCCACTCTCCTGTATTTTACTTTCCTTGTTAGAAAAGCAATAAAAATAGTACTTACTTCACTGGCTTGTTGTGAGGATTTAAAGGTAAAGTCGCATAGCACAGTTGGCTTGGCACAGTCAGCATCTGAGAATTGCTAATACCTTTCCCCGACACTGATAACAATCGATTGAGTCTTTGTATGTACACAAGCTCTTTACCAGAGTGAGACCCTGGCGTAGTCAGCATTCTCATGGCTATAACCAAAGCAACTGACCCAAAACTTAGGAGGGAGGAAGATTTTAGTTGCTCATGGTTTGGAGATTTTGAGTTCTGTCCATGTGAGGCCAGGGACTGCAGATCTCAGGGCATGGCAGTGGGAAGGGGGCGGGGGAGAGCGAGTGCACACGTACGAAAGGCTTCTCTCACATCATGGAGGCCGGAAGCAAGAGACCAAGGGGAGGAGGAACCATATATAACCTCCAAGACCGAAGCCCCAGGGACCCACCCTGGGGCTCCAGCCACACCCTACCATCCCAGATCCCACTCAGTTAAATCCATTACAGTGGATTTACTCCTGCTGAGATTGCAACCACATCCTGCTTCCAGCACTGCCACCCTGTTTCTTTGAAGGTTAGGGGGGCATTCTATTTTCAAACCATTACACTCTGCCCCTGGCCCCCAGACCTCACGGCCACCTGATAATGTGAAATGCATTTAGTCCATCTCCAAGAGCTCACACAGTCTTAACAGTTCCAGCATTGCTCAAAATTCCCAAAGTTCAAAGTCTCCTCTGAGACTCAAGGTGAGCTCTTTATGAGCCCCTGTAAAAGACAATGAAGGTCAAAATAAAACCCAAGCTACATGCATCCAATGTACAATGGCAAAGAATAGACATCTGCATTCCAAAGGGGAGGACTAGGGCCACAGCAGGAGGGATGGGGCCAAAACAGTATTGAAAGCTGGGCATGAGCTGGGCATGGTGGTGCACGCTTGTAATCCCAGTACTTGGGAGGCTGAGACCGGAGGATCCAGGTTCATGGCTGGCCTCAGCTACTTAGTGAGGCCCTCCACAACTCAGTGAGACCCTGTTTCAATATAAGAATAAAAAATAGGGCTGGGGTGTAGCTCGTAGGTAGAATGCCCCTGGTTCAGTCCCCAGTACCGCAAAAAGAGAAACAGCTTCTGCACCTGGAATTCGGTGTATAATTCGCTGAACACGGACATCAATATCCATAATGCAGTTTGGATATTTTGCTGTTTTGAGATTTCCTCTGCAAGTTTAATCAGTCCATCATCTTTAAATTTGGCCTCACACAAGGTTTTGGGACACAGGCAAAATGCTGATAAGTTCTTTGCCAGAATGTAACATGTATGGCCTATACTCCATTTTTCTGTGGAGTCCCCTTTGCTCTCCATATCTCCTGAACCCAGTCTCTACCATCCACCTCTCTAGCCACGTTCTGTCCCTTTCAGTTTCCTCTCACAAACCAGTTCCAAAGACTCGCAGAACAGACGGTCAGACTTAAATATACAGAAACTCCACTTCTCTAATACTAATTTCTGACGTAGTCAGCATTCTCATTGCTATGTCCAAAACAATGACCCACAGCTTACAGGAAGGAAGGTTTATTTGCTCATGGTTTGGAGATTTTGAGTTCAGTCCATGTGAGGCCAGGGACCATGGATCTCAGGACATGGCAGCGGGAAGTAAAGAGAGAGTGCAAGGCTTTGCTCTCACATCATGGAGGCCAGAAGCAAGAGAGCAAGCAAGAGAGCAAGCAAGAGCAGCAGGAACCATTCATAATCCCCATGGCCACAGCCCTAGGGACCCACCCTTTCCAGCCACACCCTACCAGCCCAGGCCACCATTTCAATGGATTTTGCTGAGATTACAACCAAGCCCCTCTTCCAACACTGCCACCCCGTTTCCGTGAGGGCTAGGTGGGCATTCTATTTTCAAACCATTAGAGATCCTCTTCACTGGTGTAACCTTTTTCACCATGCTGAACTCTGAAGCAGTATGACCTCAGAACACTTCCTCCAGTGCTTCTGAATTCCACACCCACAATGCTCATGCTATCGCTTGCCACATGAGTGAATCCTCTGCAAAGAGAAGGGGCATGCCAGGGGTTAATCTGAGAAAAGGACAAACATTTAAGTAGTAAACACTTTTACATGAAGATAGAACTCAGCCTTCTGTACCTTCTCACACCCAGTCAATACCATCCAGCCCTGTTTGCATCTGTTATTTACTCTGGACTTAAATTCATCAGTCACAGTTGGCGAGTATCATCACATTCTTAAGTGGGAGTATCATTTCAGGGCCCTTCTGAGAGTAGCTGCCTAAAGCACCCTTCTGATGCTAGCTGTTCTAAAATCTTCTCATAGCAGAGCACCTAATTTAATCTGGGTAAGTTTTAATAATTTCCTCAGAATTTAAAATTAACCTATCAATTCCTGGTCAGTCTCCTTGCTCTCTTGAATGAAGGAGATTTAACTGCAAGTGCTCATGGGTGCTGCTATTTTCCATGAGGCCAGAGTCAAGGTCCAAGCAAGGCTTGGCCATGTATTCTCCATGGGACTTTGGACAAAATACCCACATCTCCCAGCCTGTATCTGTAAAATGTGGGTGATGCCAACCGCACAGGACAGTTTTATCACAGGAGACAATGTATATAAGGCACAGCTAGAGCTCAATAATTTGGTTTTTTAACAGAAGGGGAAACGGAAGGTGAGCATTGGCAGGTATTGGGCAAAGTACGGAGCAGACTGGGCTTATGACTCAAAGTCCTACTAATATCCTCTCCAACATTTCCTTTACAAAAAAAACTGCTTTCAGCTAGGCGTGGTGGCATGAGCCTCCGGCTACTTGGGAGAATGAGAGGCAGGAGGACTACTCGAGGCCAGGAGTTCAAGGCCAGCCCAAGAAACACAGCAAGACCCTATTTCCAAAACAAAACAGAAACACATCTTTGTAGGCCACGTGAGGCCATTTTACAGGCACAGTGAAGGAAAGAGTGAATTACCTGCCCCATCTGTGGGATCCCCCAAGCAAGTGATAGCAGCTCTTGAGGACTGGGAATTCATTTTCCTTATTCCATACGTAGACACGCAAAGCGAGATCGAAGGAAGAGGTGATGACTCGGTCTGGGTCCTTGAAATGAAGTCAAGTGATGGGTGGACATGGGCTCCGGAGGAGGGAGAGCATGCCGGGGCGGGGCGCTGCACTCACCACCCACATGGACGTGATGGGCTTCTGGTGGTCCCGGAAGGCTGCGAGCTGCAAGCCATGTGTGGTGAACAGCACCAGCTCTGAGCCTGAGGCCAGCAGGATCACCTGGGAGCCGTGGCCCTTCACGAGGCGAGAAGGCATCATGGTGTCCGGCAGGGAGAAACTTGCCACCTGTTGTACTTTGGGGAATGAAAATACACAGATAAGCTCCTGTAGGACAGACACGTGCCTCACCTAAGATGATGCAGTACACTGAAAAGAGCAACTGCACTCGACTCCTCCCCTCATCAGCATTGAAGGACTGAGCCACAACCACAGGGGGTTGTAAAGATTCCATGCAATATACTTGGGAAGTGAGAACCATTCAGGGAATGGGCTCTCCTCCCGCTTCCTTTCCCATCTAAGACGGGGTGGCAGAAGAAATGCGACGCAGAACTATCCACCAGTCATAACACTGTTCATCACACTGTGCAGCACTACTTCCCCAGGAGGACAACGGCCTCTTGTGAAGATTCTGTGCTTTCTTGTGGCAGCAACCTGTTTTCCTTTTTTCATCCACTGCCAGGGAGCTCAAAGCAAAACTGACAGTCAAATGATATGAAAAGAAGTGAACATAATACAAGGAGGTGCTGAGGACCAGAGAAGGCATGTCAGAGTCATGTGGGTTTTCAGAAATATGGGGAACAGTGGAGAGGAATATGGATCTTATTTTTCCTATTGGACTAGCAAATCTTTTTTTTTTTTTTTTTGCGGTACCGGGGGTTGAACCCAGAGGCATTCTACCTCTGAACTACACCCCCAGCCCTATTTTTTATACTTTATTTTGAAACCGGGTCTCACGAAGTTGCGGAGGGCCTCACTAAGTAGAGAGAGACAGAGAGAGGGAGACAGAGATAGAGAGAGCTGAGGCTGGCCGCGAACCCGGATCCTCCGGTCTCCGCCTCCCAAAGTACTGGGATTACAAGCGTGCGCCACCACGCCCGGCTGGACTAGCAACTCTTTGGCAGAAGAAATAGTTCCAGCTTTTATTCATCTTTGCACTCAGTGCTGAGAGCAGGACCTTTGACATAGTTGGGAAAAGAGGTAGGAGTGAAGGGAAGTAGGAAGACCAGTTTGGAGGGTGAGACTGGGAGGGGGTGTATTTAGTATCTGAATCCCAGGGCAACAAAGGAGGTCCAGCGAGTAGCAAGTGCACCGTCACTCCACCAGGGCGTAACATCACAGCAGAACTTGTGCTACACCACTGTAACTGTTTCACTGAGAGGAGGAACAATGTCACCGAGGCAATGTGAGGAACCTGTGATGATGTTTTACATTTGGGGTGTCCTCCAGCCCTCATGGAAACGAGGTGGCAGTGATGGAAGCGGGGCTTGGTTGTGATCTCAGTGGTGGTGGCCCAGGCCGGTAGGATGTGGCTGAAGAAGACGCGTCCCTGGGACTGCGGCTTCGGAGATTACACATGGTTCCTCCTCCATGATGTGAGAGCGAAGCCTCGTGCTCTCCCTTTCTCTGCTTCCCGCTGCTATGCCCTGAGGGCCGCGGTCCCCAGCCTCACATGGACTGAACCCCGAAATCTATAAAGACTAAGCAAATCTCCCTTCCTCTAAGGCACGTGGTCAGGTCTTTGGATACAGCTGTGAGAATGCCGATGAACACGCCTGCCCTGAAGCATCATACCGGGGCTGTGGGGCCCTTACCCTGAATGCTCACTCTGTCCCTGGACTTGCTGGCCCTTAACTCAAAGGTTGTGACCACCGGCTGCACTCCACTGCTGTTCCTGTGCATCACAGCCAGCCTGGCTGCCGCCTCGGGGACCCAGCAGGCTCCGCAGCTCAGGCGGGTGGGGAGGGTGGTGCAAGCAGGGGGCTCCGCTTCTGATGGGCACAGCAGGGACGGAGTGTAGAACACCTGGGGAAACAGCGTGCGTGTCACAGTGCGGGCGAGGGCCTGGGCGCTCTCCCCACCCGACCTGACTGCTCTTCTAGCAGGGCCCAGCTGGGGCACCTGCTCCTCTCTGCACCCCACCTGCCCTCCTGGGCCCGGCCAGGGCAGATCCTGCCATCTACGCCTCTCCCTTCCCGGTCTGTGGTTGGACCAGGGCTCTTTGAGGTTGATCCCAGCTCACTTCTGGCCCGGCTGGAAACAGCCTGGTGTGTCAGCCCCCGTGAGTCGCTGTGGTGGATGACACAGATAATGGCAGTTTTATTTCTGAACAGCTGTGGTCACTGTTTTCCTGATGACTCAAACGTCTTCCTCCGAGTCTGTTCCGGACTCCTCGTACCACAGCAGGCCCCAGCTGCTTTCGCCGAGCGCCCCGGTGGCTCCTCTCCTGGCCTCTGCACCTCTGCTCTTCTCTGACACAGCCCCTCCCGCTCACCAGCGGCTTTTGTGTTCTCTGATCTTCCTCCAGAAGACCATCACCAGCTGCCTGGTTTTTGTTGTTCTGTTTGTGGTACTGAGGACTGAACCCAGGGGTGCTCTACCACCAAGCTACACCCCAGCCCTTTTATTTTTATTTTCAAACAGGGTCTTGCTAAGAGAGTGCACACTGGCCTTGTACCTGTGGTCCTACAGTCTCGAGCCACTCAAGTACTAGAATTACAGGCATGCGCCACCACACCCAGCTCAGCTGTCTGCCTCTCGAAGCGGTCTAACTTCCCTGGCACTTCCCCTCTGGCAGATGACCCGTGCCTGCGAGTTGCCGGGACTCTGACTCACAGGAGGGCATCCGCGGATGGGGCGAAGCTCTGCGGCTGCCTTCTCCAGGGCAGCGTGCTTTCTCCTCAAGCATCTCCTCCCGCCTGACCCAGTGGCCGTCGCTCACTGGCATCGAAGCTGTCCTCAGACCACCGGAAGGCTCTTGAATGGTCCCACCAGGATGTCCCTAAGGCCCCAAACCTGCTGAGAACTGACCTCTGCCCTCTCCAGCAGGGCCAGCCCTTCCAGCCCAGATGCAGCGGGGCAGCAGTGTGCAGAGGCTGGGGCAGGAGCCTCAGAGCTTTCCACCCACCAGCAGTGGGGCTTGGTCTTGTGCAAGCAGCAGCTCTCGAACACGAACCCCACCGCCTGGGGTTCCAGACCTTCCACACAGCCGCCCCCTAAGCGCTCCGTAGGCACTGACCTTTGGGTCCAGGTCGGAAGTCTGTGTGGATGCATACACCCACTGGTGGTCAGGAGAGCAGCAGAGGCTCACAGGGGTGCTGGGAAACAGGGTCACTCTGGAGACCCGCTGCAGCTGAGGCACCGTCAGTGTGTAGAGGTTCCCGTCAGCACAGGCCACCTGGAACAGAATACGGACCAACGGACCACAGTGTGACAGGCGCCAGGGCCCTGAGCCCAGCAGGAAGCATCATTATCCTCAGAAATAGCTGTGTCCACCCTGAAGGACGGAGACAGCTGCTTAACCGCTGCCCCACAGCGTGCATGTGCCAGTTACTTTGAGGTTTTGCCTTAGAATATTTTTTCAAATATACAGGCAAGAGCGAGGGGTAGAGTTTAGTGGTAGAGCGCTTCCCTAGCATGCATGAGGCGCTGGGTTCCATCCCTAGAACCACAGAAAGAATAATACACAGACAAAAATGAATACATACAACATGTGAGTCTGTAGAGCAAAGCTTCTACTCCCTTCCGTGCACTCTGATGTGTAACTTTCCAGTGCCCTTTCTACCCATTGATAGAGGCACACTGGATTATACAGGGCGTGGTCCACAATCTGCCTTTTATGTTTGATATTTAAAATACTCCTTGGAAGCCATGGCAGCACACTCCTATAATCCCAGTACTTGGGAGGCTGAGACAGGAGGATAACAGGTTCAAGGCCAGTCTCAGCAACTTAGCAAGAATCTGAAAAAAATTTTTTAAGGGGTGGGGGAGCTGGGCATGGTGACACATGCCTATAATCCCAGTACTTGGGAGGCTGACACAGGAGGATCACGTTTTCAAGGACAGCCTTAACAAGGAGTGAGACCGTCATCAACCTAGTGATACCCTGTTTCAAAAGAAAAATTAAAGCTGGGTGTGGTGGCGCACGCTTGTAATCCCAGTACTTGAGAGAGACAGGAGGACTGCAGGTTTATGGCCAGCCTCAGCTACTTAGTGAGGCCTCAGCTACTTAGTGAGGCCCTCCGCAACTTAGTGAGACCCTGTTTCAAAATAAAGAATAAAAAAAAAAATAGGGCTGGGGGCGTAGCTTGGAGGTAGAATGCCCCAGAGTTCAATCCCCAGTACGCAAAAGCAAATAAATAAGTAAATAAGTAAATATTTAAAACATAGGGCTGGGAGTGTAACTTGGAGGTAAAATACCCCTGTGCTCAATCCCCAGTACCAAAAAAATAAAAGTAGAAAAAATAATAAACTCCTTCCTTCACTTACTTCTCTGTCTAGAATTTCAAGTACTATATTGAACAGTAGGGATGACACTTCTCTTGTTCCTGATTTTAGAGTAAATGCTTTTAGTTTTTCCCCATTCAGTATGATGTTGGATTTGGGTTTATTACATAATGCCTTTATGTTGAGGGAAGTGCCTTACACCCCTGATTCCTTCAGTGTTCTTAACATGAATGGGCATTGGGTTTTGTCAGATGCTTTTCTGCATTTACTGAGATGATCATGTGGTTTGTATCCTTGGTTCTATTTATGTGATTTTACTGACTTGCATAGGCTGAACTAACTTTTCATCCCTGGAATGAAACCAACTTGGTTGTGGTTTTCAATGAAAATTGCTAGTATTTTAAGAATTTTTGCATGACATGCCTATAATCACAGTACTCTGGAGGCTGAAACAGGAGGGTTGCAGGTTTAAGACCAGCCTCAGTAACTTAGCATGACCCTGTTTCAAAATGTAAAATTTTAAAAGCGGGGGGCTGAAGGTGTAGTGCAGAGATAGAGCACTCCTGGGTTCAATCCCCAGTACCAAAAAAAAAATTTTTTTGCATGTATGTTCATCAAGGATATTGGTCTGTAATATTCTTTACTTGAGGCGTGTTTATTTGGTTTTTATATGTAATGTGATACTGGCTTTATAGAAGGAGTTTGGGAATATTCAATCTCTTTGTTTCATGGAATAATTTGAGAAGCATCGGTCTTGGTTCTTCTTTTAAGGTCTTAGAGAATTCAATTGGGAATCTAACTGGTCCTGGGCTTTTCTTTGTTGGAAAGCCTTTTATTGCTGCTTCAATTTCTTTGCTTGTTATTGGTCTGTTTAGGTTTTTTAATATCCTGTTGGTCCAATTTAGGTAGGTTGTAATGTGTCCAGAAATTTTCTATTTCTCCCGGGTTTTCTGATTTATTGGAATATAACATTTCAAAATAGTTCCTGATGCTCCTCTGTATTTCCGTACTGTCCATTGTGATATCTCCTTTTAAAACCTCTTATTTTAGTAATTTGGGTTAATTCTTTCCTTTGGTTAGGTTGGTTAAGGGTTAATCAATCTTGTTTATCTTCTCAAAGAACAGCTTTTTGTTTTATTGATCATTTGCATCTTTTTTATTCCTATTTCATTAATTTCTGCTGTGATCGTTGTTATTTCCTACCTTTAATGGCTTTGGGGCTAGTTTGTTCCTGTTTTTCTAGGACTTTGAGATGCATCATTAGGTTGTTTATTTGGAATCTTTCTGGTTGATATAAAGTTTCCTCTTAAAACTACTGCCTTTAGTGTCCCATTTTTGTAAGTTGCGTCTATTTTCATTTGATTCTAAGAATTTAAAAAATTTTCCCTTTATTTCTTCTATGACCCAGTCCTCGTTCAAAAGTGTACTGTTCAATCTCCATGTGTTTACGTAATTCCCCTGGACCTTCCTGCTGTTGACTTCTACTTTCAGTGCACTATGATCTGAATAGATGCAAGGAATTATATCTTTTCTTTTTGTTTTAATTTGCTTATACTGGCTTTGTGGCCTAGAATATAGTCTATTTGGAGAAGGTTCCATAAGCAGCTGGGAAGAATGTGAATTCAGCTATTATTGGATGAAATATTCTATAAATGTCTGCTAGGTCCATTTGGTTTACAGTAATCTTAGGTCTGAAGAGTCTTTACTGATTGTTTGTCTGGATGACAAACCTGATGGTGAGAGGTGTATGTCGAAGTCTCCAGTATTATCGTACTGGCGTCTATCTGCACCTTAATGCCCAAAAGAGTTTGTTATATGTAAGTGGGTAAGCCGACATTTGGGACATAAATGTTTACTATTGTTATATCTTCTTGTTGGATTGTTCCCTTTATCGGTAAGAAGTGTGGTTGCTAATCCCACTCACGCAGGTCCATGTGTGGTCCCTGCATTCCAACTTTTACCTTTAGGCTGTCAAAGGTCTGCTTGGCTTCTCAGCTGCCCTGGAGAAAATGCCACTAGGGCAAAAACAGTCCTCAGTGATAGGCTTGCCACTTTGACTTCTACCATCTTCTTAATCCTGGTCTAGAAACTGTTCACTCCTTTTTTAGCTCACTGATAGTACTGAGCAGTTACACGTTTTTCCTGAGTTGAAGCTTAGCAAGATTTTGAGAATAGGAATGAAGGGTAAAAATGCAGGAGTGAAGAGAAATTGCAGGTAGAAGGACTACGAGCGAGACCAGGAGCCAAGCAAGGGCATGTGACTACAAAACTCTAGGGGATCCCACAGCTGGGTCTCCCTGAGAGAAAGGGAGAGGCTTGAGATGTGCTCCAGACAGGTGCCACTACTTGCAGAGTTGAAGGACAGGAAAAGGAATCTGCACTGCCCCGCGTGGGCAAGGAGGAGCCAGAGTGACATGGTCTGCCACGGAGAGGGCCTGGCTCGAGGTTCTACCCATCACTGTGGTCATGGTGCTAGTGTGCAGACCCCGGGAGGTGGCTAGGTCCTGCAGAAGCTCCTGAGAGCCAGGTCACTCACCAGCAGAAAGGCACCCTCTTGATGGTCACAGGCCCTCATTGCAGAAGAGGATGCAGGTAAGCAGAAGGAGGCCCACTCCTGCCCAGTCTCTGCTTTCCACACTTTGATCAATCCCTGCTCGTCCACAGTAGCAACCAGCTGCAGCTGAGGATAGGACACCAAATTCACCAGAGGAGCAGGCTGCAGAAGGCTGCACCAGATCTCCAAGCCCTGGCAATGACAAAATTAACAACTGGTACAGGGACCCATTCATTCCAGAAACACATATCTTCATGCACTCAGCCAACATACATTTACCTGTGCCTACTCTGTGCCTGGCTCCACAGTACACAGGAGCATGAGGGTGAAAAGGACGTCACCCCACCTTATAGCACTGCAGGGAGAACAGTCAAGACTGTGTCCTACGGAGACCAAGAAGATGTAGCTGGGGCACTTAGGAAGACCTCCTGAAGGCCAGACAGCACTCACCGGGAGCACAGGGTGGTGGGGCCTTCACAGTGGCATGATGCACCTGAAGCACTTTTGTTGGCAACCCGGGGCTTGACTGACTGAAGAAGGAAGATGCAGGCTGGGCAGGGAGGCCGGAGGCAACACCGACACACCACGAGCCAGAGTCTGGGCTGCCCACAGCTGCGTGCTGCTCTCAGTCAACAGGAGCATGTACAAGTTACTATCTCACTCAAGTCTTATGGTAGCCCAGTCTTACTGATGCACTAGCATGAATAATTTAGGCTGCAGAGATGCAGCTTAGAATGCCGCCTCCTCCTCTGGGATGTGCCCCACTGGTGCCCTAGCCAAGGCCTATCCCCACACACAGTCTGCTGATCCACAGGGAGACAACTGCTCCGAACTGCTCGATCCATCCCATGGTTTCCTCTGGCATTAGGAAAACTGGAACGGAGAGGGAGACAGCCTGTTGCCACTAGGCCCACAATGCACTGAGACAGGGCATCAGGGTGAATCCCCAGAATTCCCAGGCCTGCATGGCGAGGTTTCTTCCCAATTTTAAGTCATTATGATCTCTTTTTTTTAATCAAGTTTTATTATGATCTCTCTCTTTCCAATCGTGATATCTTAATATTCCTCTATTACTTCCCTCCCCCTGTCATTTGATTTATATCGCTTCAACAGCTAATACAACTATCACTAGTATAAACTAGGAGCCGGGACTGGTCTGATGGCAACTGACTCTTGAAGAAATACAGAAGTTTTACAAATGGTTAGTGGTATTGAAGTGGGAAAAAGGCAGTGCAACTGCCCTTTGTATTTCTGAGTAGAAAAGCAGCAGTCATGAAACAGAATGCTGGAGCATGCTGGCCACTTCCTGCCTGCGGTCCCCGAGTCCCGGGACTCGCGGGTGTGAGGCACGAGGATGTGGGGCCCTAGGACGCAGTGATATCTCTGCTGGTTTTGTAAACTCTCAGAATTTTTCAGGGGTCAAGAGAACAAAACGTAGTGTGCAAAACCATCAAAAATCATATATATGGCTGATAAAAAACAGGATGAGCATTATAAGTAAATAAAAATTAAGCTATTTTTTAAAAAAGGTAATTATCAGGGATAGCAAAAGGTTATGGTAGGAGAAAGAAAGAATAGTATGATAGCGTTATCTTATGGCTCAGCTGTGAAGTCCACGTACATTAATAAAAAAAATTGTGCTAATATAAACACTTAACTGCTGACTTAAATAAAATATAATTATTTCAGTATCGGAAGGCTAAACCCATGTAGAAGAAAATCATAAATCGCCTGCCAGAGAACTCAACAGATGCCCAATAATTAGATGCCTAATTATTCCTTTGGGATAATAGCAATAACAGGGATAGGGTGTGACTGATTTTTAAAACAAAACTTTTAGGTGGATTTTTTTGGCTTTTGTTTTTGTTGTTGTTTATTTGTTTTTGTTTTTTTTTTTGTTTGGTACTGGAGATTGAACTGAGGGGCAGTCTACCTCTGAGTTACACCCCCAGTTCTTTAAAAAATTTTTTTATTTTGAAACAGAGTTTCGCTAAGTTGCTGAAGCTGACCTTGAACCTGCAATCCTCCTGTCTCAACCTCCCAAGTACTGGGATTATAGGCGTGTGCTACGGCACCAGCTTGTTTTTGTTTTGTTTTGGGGTTGTTTTCTCCTCTCTCTCTCTCCCCGGGCAGTGCTCAGAATGGAACCTAGAGCCCTGTACATACTAGGTAAGCACTGTACTACTGAGCTATACCCCAATTTGGGGAGCTGTCTGGGATCCATAAGACTTCTTTGCTGCAGAAAAGAAATGCACACTGGGTCTCCTTCCAACCCTCAGAGCCCAGCTTGCTAAACAGGGTGCCATCTTGGGAACTGAGTCACTGCTACCGTCCATCCTGTTCTAGGGTCCAGCAGGTGGCTCTAGCATCATGGCTGCTGCTGCCAGAAATCCCAGCACCACTGGCACTCAACTCTACGAGGACTGAGGACAAACCCCTCCACAGTCTGTGCCCCTGGTGTCCTGGCTGCCACCACCACCATCACCACTCAACTTTGCCTTTGGTAGCCTGAGACTACTGTAAAGCTGTACCACTGTTCCCCAGAGCACCTGTGGTCTATACCCCTGAGGTACTCCTAGACATACAGCTAAAGAAGTTACATGGAAGCTGGATTTACGAGCTGAGTCAGAACCAAAGCCAAAGTGCCCAACATCCAACATAAGTGCAAAAGTCTTTCCCTATGAAAGACACTCCATAAAATTGTAAGAGGTGACTATTATATCAGATGCAAAGACGTCAACATAGGGACACAAGAAGCATGAGAAACAAGGAAGCAGGACACCTCCAAAGGACCACACCGATTCTCCAGAGAGACCCAATGTAAAGGAAATCTACGAAACGCCAGAAAAGGATTTCAAAATAATGACTCTAGGGAAACTCAGCAGATGTAAGAGAATAGAGATTAAAAAGGGCTGAGGGTATAGCTCCAAGGTAGAATGTCCCTGGTTTCAATTCCCAGTACCGGGGGGGGGGGGAGAACAGAGATAGTGAGATGAGGAAAACAATTCAGATCAGAGTGAGATATTCAACAGATAATAAATTATAAAAATGAAGGCCGGGCGTGGTGGCGCACGCTTGTAATCCCAGTACTTTGGGAGGCGGAGACCGGAGGATCCGGGTTCGCGGCCAGCCTCAGCATTCTCTTTCTCTCTCTCTCTCTCTCTCTCTCTCTCTACTTAGTGAGGCTTCCGCAACTTCGTGAGACCCGGTTTCAAAATAAAGTATAAAAAAATAGGGCCGGGGGCGTAGCGCGGAGGTAGAACGCCCCTGCATTCAATCCCCGGTACCAAAAAAAAAAAAAAAAAATGAACAAAACAGAAATCTTAGAGCTAAAATAAAAATATAATTGAGATCTTCAATAGACTAGACCAAGCAGAAGAAACAATTTCTGAACTTGAAGACAGGCCTTTTCAGATAAATCAGTCAGAAAAAAAAAAGAGAAAAGAAAATTTAGAAGACTTATGGGATACCATTGAGTGAACAAATATTTATACTATTGGAATTCCAAAAGGAAAACAGGGAAAAAGATTGAAAAATCTATTTTAACCAAATAATAGCTAAAAACCTCCCAAGTTTTGAAAGAGATGGGCACATCAGGTTCATAAACCTCACAGGAACCTCAAAAAGACTCAATCAAAAAAGACTCTTTCTAAGAAAGCCAGGTATGGTGGCTCACCTGGCTCACCAGGTGTGGTACTTGGGAGGCTGAGACAGGAGGATCGAGGTCATCCTCAGCAGCGTAGCAAGACCCTCACCAACTTAGTGAGACCCTGTTTCAAAATAAAAAAAATAAAGTAGGGTTGGGGTTATAGCTCAGAGGTAGAACACCCATCCCAGGGTTCAATCCCCAGTACCTGAAGGCTAGGTCACATTGGTAACAAGCATGGGGTGGACCCATGTTTGAAACTTGAGTGTGACAGATCTCACATAACATGACACATTCTTGGCTTCCTGCCGTGCTGCCTCTGAGTGAGACTTCACCAACAGTGCCCGCAGCTGTGCTGTTCTTGAGACTTTGATTGCAGTCATGGTTGCACTTTGATCTGAAACCAGTTAGTCGTGTGTTCCTCCACACTGATTATGATGCTGGCCCACTGGGCTGTTTTGCCAAGATAGGTACAGCATTTAGTCACCCTGTTGTACAAACCTGGCACAGTGATTGAGCCAAATGCAGGCTCAACTTTCTCATCTGCAAAATGGGGCTTCCGCTCCCCACCTCAGAAGTTTTCCAAGATAAATAAAATCACAGAGACGAAGGGCCTTGCTAAGACCAAAGACATGGGAAGGATTCAGTCTCATCCCTGCCTTCCCTTCCCAAGGACCAGCTCACCTCACGCAAGTCCCAGGCACGCACAGTACAGTCTGAGGACACAGTGCACACCACAGACTTCTCCCTCCCGTCAAACCGGTACTCATTGGTTGAGATGTAAGCCAGTTGACTTATCAGTCCTGTAAGAGAACAGACATAGATGGCCTGGGATGTGAACACTCAACGTGGTGAAAGGGGTTGGCAGGAACACCACTTCTCTCTCTTCTGTGTCAGGAATACAACCAGCACCCACTAAGGAGCTACAGCTCTAGAGTTACAGCTGGCTTCTGCTCCCAGGAATGCCCATGGCCCACCAGCCACCTAGCTGTGGACTACTCCCGGCTCTCTTAGTTCTGTTTCTGTAGACTGTGAAACAGATGTAATGATCCCTTTGTTACAATGTTACTGTGATGATTAAATACATACAAATAATATAGAGTCTGGCAAGATATGTATTCATCAAGTGGCACTCTCCAGGTTATTGGCTGAAATGCCAAATTCTGTCAGCCTTGACAGGGAGTGAGCAGAGGGGATGGATGCAGTTTCTTCACTTCATACCTGTGTGTCCAGCAATCGCTTTGCAGGTGAAGTCTTTCCCTGGCCGCCCGGATTCCATTCGGAACTCCAGCTCAGACCGGCAGAGATAGTACTGTTTCCACGTTTGTGTACCCAGGACCATGTGGGAGGCTTTGCAGGAGGACCAGCGTCTCAGACATAGCTGCCTGAAAAGCAGAACCACAAATCCAAGCGGGATATAGCAGTCATGGACTTTGAAGCCACAGGTCTAGCTTTGAATCTAGGCTTTGAAATCCTGCACAACTCATGTTGCCTACCTACGCCTCAATTTCCTCTCCTATAAAATGGGGACAGTGATAACAAAGAATGACTGCTCACTACATATAAGGCATAAAGTGTGTGTGTGTGTGTGTGTGTGTGTGCATGCGTGTGTGTGTGTGTAGTACTGGGGATTAAAGCCAGGGGCGCTTTACCTCTGAGCTAGACCCCCAGCCCTTTTTATTTTTGAAACAGGGTCTCACCAAGTTGCCAAGGCTGGTTGTGAACCTGCAATCCTCCTGTCTCAGCTTCCACGGTACTGGGATTACAAGCGTGCACCACCACGCCCAGCTATAAAGTGTGCTTTTATATATCCAACAAATCTTCGTGACAACCTAGTGACATAGGATCTCATCCCCATTCTACATGTAAGGAGAGAGGTGCAGAGAACTTAAACAACAGGGATCCAAAAGCCTACTTTTTTGAAGTCTCCAATTCGTGTGTGTGTGTGTGTGTGTGTGTGTGTGTGTGTGTGTGTTACTGGGGATTGAACCCGGGGCATTCTACCTCTGAGCTACATTCTCAGCCCCATTTATTTATCTATGTATATATGTTATGTGTGTGGTACTGGGGATTGAACTCAGAGGCATTCTACCTCTGAACTACATCCCCAGCCCTATTTTATTTTTACTTTGAAACAGGGTCTTGCTAGGTTGATGAGAGTCTCACTACTTGCTAAGGCTGTCCTCAAACCTGCAATCCTCCTATCTCAGCCTCTCAAGTATTGGGATTACAGGCATGTGCCACCCCACCCAGCTTCCAATTCTTATTCTTGAATGCTTATTTCTTCCTTCAATTTAGTCAGCCTTTCATGTATTTTGTCCCTCTGTTGTTGGAGGCATATATAACTGTCATATCTTCTTGGCAGATCATCCATTTATCATTATAAAACACTCGGACTCTAGTAAAATTTTTTCTTAAAGTCTGCATTTGCTGATATCAGTAGAGCCTTTCAGCTCTTTTAGTTACTATTTGCATGACATCTTTTTCCATTCGTCTATTATCGATCTGTGTCTTTGAATGTAAAGTTTGTCTTGGGGCTGGGAATGTACTTCAGTGGCTGGGTGCTGTCCCAGCCTGTGTGACCCATCTGGGCTGGATCCCCAGCCCTGCAAAACAAACGAAATGAAGTGTGTTGGATCCTGTTTGCAATTCCTTCCATCAATCCTTGCCTTTTTTATTAATGTAGTTACTGATAAGAGAGAATATACAGATGTCATTTTCTAGGTGTTATGCCTTTTTCTCCTCTATTCCTCCATTAGTGCTTTCTTTTGTGTTAAATATTTCCTAGTGTACTACTTTAATTCCCTTGTCATTTATCCTATCATAATTTTTTGAGCTGCTTTTTAGTGGCTGCCTTGAAGGTTACAACTTAAATCTTAATTTACAATAATCCAGCTTTGATTAATACTATAATCTCTTTTTTTTTTTTTTGCGGTACCGGGGATTAAACCCAGGGGCGTTCTACCTCCGCGCTACACCCCCGGCCCTATTTTTTATACTTTATTTTGAAACTGGGTCTCACGAAGTTGCAGAGGGTCTCACTAAGTAGAGAGAGAGAGAGGGAGAGAGGGAGAGAGCGAGAGGGAGCTGAGGCTGGCTGCGAACCTGGATCCTCTGGTCTCCGCCTCCCAAAGTACTGGGATTACAAGCGTGCGCCACCACGCCCGGCTTAATACTATAATTTCAACAGTACATAAAACATTTGCTCCTACACAGGTCCGTGTCCTCCCTGCCTCCTTTTTGCTACTGCTGTCAGAAATGAGCTCTTCACACACTGAGTGCCCATCAAAAGAGATTTATTTATTGTGGTGCTGGGGATTGAACCCAGGGGTATTCTACCTCTGAGCTATACCCCCAGTCCATTTTATTTTTTACTTGGAAACAGGATCTCACCAAGTTGCCAAAAGTCTTAAGAAGTTGCTGAGGCTGGCTTTGAACCTATGATCCTCCTGTCTCAGCCTCCCAAGTACTGGGATTACAGGCATGTGCCACCATGCCCGGCTAAAAGAGATTTATACTGTTGTTTGATGCAGTTGTTTTAAGTCAGATGAAAAAAGAAAAAAAGCTACAAAAATTTATAGTACCTTTTATATATGCCTATAGTTACCGTTTTTGATGCTTTTTGTTTCTTCATGTAGGTTCAAGTTACTAAGTTCCAGAAAAAAGCAGCAACTTGTGGTGCTATGGAAATGGCGCACAAGGACAGTGGACATCTGGCGAGAAAGGCCTTATGGATGGTGGCTTTCAGCACTCAGGATATACTGGAGCTAATGTGGCATCTTCTGACTCTAGACCAGCACTCACATCTCAAGAGGAGAATGAGGTCAGATGGCAAATAACTGGTTCCTAGCCTGTGGTCTGAACAGGTCCAACACACTGTCTCTACCATCATAACTCATATGGTCACCGGGTGCCTGTATGTCAGGCTCTTAGAGCCTCTAATGCACAGAGGATTTCCCTGCCCACAAGAGATGATGGCTCACTGTGCTTGCTGACTATCGTCAGCACACTGACATCCTCTGGGAAGAGGGGGCCTCAGACTATTTTGTTTTGCCTGCATAGGACTGGCCCATGTGAACTAGCTGCTAACATTTGAAAATCAGGAGACTTTATAAAACAAAAAAGAAAAACAACTACAAGGGATGCCATTATGCTAAGAAGTTCAACACAAACACTACAGAAGAGTTAATGAACTGAAAACCCGTTAATGATTTGGCCTGCACATAGGTAAACAAATTAAATGAGGAACCCGGCACTATACAGTAACACTATGTGGAGGTTGTGTGACATGAAGAGAATTTTTTTTGAACTTTTCAAAGAAATATATATTTCACTAAGAGAATTCCTTTGCTCATCAGCAAGGATGATAACCAAGACGGGTTGGGATTGGCATCTCACCCATTTAAACATGACTATTCCTCTGCAAGGATTTCCACAAACAGCTACACCAATCATGAGTCCATTCATTCATTCCTAATGAAACAATTTCTTTGAGAAATACACTTGGCAAGGCATAATCTTGTCTACTTACCTACTGAAAACTCAGTTTTCAGAACTGAATATTATGTTTAGACTACATTTCCCCAAACTGTAGAGATACTGAGTTCTAATAAAAGTTCTTACTTCAAAACTGACTTGATTATTTTCTAATTAATATTAGTAATAAAAAGCTAATAAAAAACAAACTGCAGCTGGGCACAGTGGCGCATACGTGTAATTCCAGTGTTTGGGAGGCTGTGACAGGAGGATTACAAGTTCAAGGCCAGCCTCAGCAATTTAGTGAGACCCTGGGCAACTAGCTATTGCGGGCTCTAGCGGATGCTGCTTGCTCCGTGGTCCCACCACGGGAGGTTGCTACTTTAGGCCGCTCCCTAAAAATTATTCCGTGGTTCCTGCCATGGAAGGCCGCTGTACCAGACAGCTTCCTGAAGATTGTTTCATGGTTCCTGCCACAGAAGGTCACTGCACCAGGCAGCTTCCTGAACAACAGTCTATCTCACATGAAGATGACCCAGAGTCGAGAATATATTTAATAATTTTGGGGAGTCGGGGAGGAGATAGAGATGACAAATTCTCCTGGCCTTCTGTAGCCAGGGCCCTTCTTATATTAAGGGTTCAAACAAAGCAAACAAGAAAAAGATCACGAGTTAAGGCCAGGGAGTGGCGATTACAAGTTAAGACTAGGGAGTGGCAAGGTGAAGGTTTCAGGGAGGATAGGAGGTCATCAAAGTCCACCTTTCGGTCCCATCCGGTCCAAAGAAGCTTGTCTGCGTGTGGACTATGTCCACTTAGCATGTACTGTGCACATGGTTAAGCTGGTCCAAAATGGTGACCTCATTGTGTGGGCTAAGATGCCCCCAACAACTAGCGAGACCCTGTTTCAAAATAAAAAATGAAGAAAAGGGATGGAGTTATAGTTGGAGATAGAATGCCCCTGGGTTCAATCCCCAGTACCAAACAAACAATGCTATATAATACTGGAAACTATTGGCATTCCTGAACTCTCAAATATCTCAAGGCATAGTTATCCTAAAAATGCCCTTAATATTTTAAAGAACCTTCATGTGTGAACAGGTGTTTCTCATCATGAGTGACAAAACTTAAACGTACCTCCTAGTTGGCAATCAAGGCAGTACTGTATTTAGCAAGAGGTAAGAAATCTATCAGGTCTTATCTTTCCCATTCTATATGTTCTAACATCGTAAGTATTTATGTTGCTATACATTTGCCACATATATACCAAAGTTGAACTCAAAGTGACGTGATCACATTTTTGTTGATTTGTCTTCTGTCGGCCAGTCACATTCATTTGCTGTACATTTCTGCCCCTGAGTCTGGCAACCCTAGCTTGTATCAGTCAACCTTACGTCAATCAGCCTTATGTCAGTCAACTTTGACCATCTTATGTTCTTAACCAGAGAGGAGTTTCCTGGTGGGAGGGGCCACAGGTAATCCTTTCCGTGCACTTGACAGAGCCAGAAATGCAGCCACACTCAGACTTGTCCAGTGCACCCTCTCTCCTCTGCTGGACCACCTTTAGCTCTTTCTTCACTCACCTCCAAAGTTCCTTGGTCTTTGAAACCTCATTCCAGACCTAGAGCAAGGAGAGAGGAGAGTATCTGTTGAGTTGGCAGGCAGTTAGCACCTAGCCTGCCTTGTCCTGTGAAGGGAACAGAGAGCCAGACAGCTGGGCAAATAGGGTTCACAAGTGTGGAAAAGATGGATGAGTAATTTGCCTTAATTAGAACATAGATTCTGATTGGAGATGAATGGGAAGAAGAGCTAGAGGTGGGCTCAGACCAACTCCCAAAAGTCGTAATGGCAAAAACAGTGGGAGTTACTTGAGAACTTTGAATAGGGGAATTACAGAGTCGGACTACATTTTAGGAAGATCACCTTTGCTGCTGTGAGGAGGAGGGCCTGGAAATGAGAAGAGAAGGCCACAACAATTGAGTTAATGAAGGCACAGACCAAGGGGGTGTCCCAGAGACGCCAAGATAGACTGCCAGCAGCCTCTCAGGGGAGTTACTATGTGGGCCCTCTCACGAGTTCTCGCTGCAGATTCTCTCTGCAGAAGTATCTGCAAGAAACTCAGAATGGCCCTTCACGTAGAGTAGGGGATCAGAGTGCCAGACCTCTGTCCACTGGCCAGGACTGCCTCTTGGAACTTCCTGGCCTCCCCGGCTAAGCCACCCCACATTCTGGAGCCTAAACAACTTCAGTGGGCAACTTGAGAGCCTTAGGTGGTCCAGCTGCTCTGAAGGTCCCATCTCAGAAATGTGTATTTCTAAACCCTGGAAGAAGCAACCACAACCTTCTGAGATCAGGCTCCCACTGCGATGGCCCTCACTTATCTCTAGATCAAACTTTCCCAACTTGGACCAAATCTTGTTGGCTAATAAGGATGTAAATTTACATTTTGCAGCTGGACATGGTGGCACAGGCCTGTAATCCCAGTATTGGGAGGCTGAGACAGGAGGATTGCAGATTCAAGGCCAGCCTCAGCAATTTAGTAAGACCCTGTTTCAAAATAAAAAAAAATAAAAAGGGTTGGGGGGGGTGTAGTTTGGAGGTAGAACGCCCCTGATTCAATCCCCAGTACCAAGAAGAAAAAATTTACATTTTACAAAATCACACCAAGCAAAGATCTGGGCATTTTCCTCTTTACTCTTTCTACTAGTTCCAAATCCAACTGAAATCTTATTTCCCAAATAGATAATTATAAAATGTAATATGCTTTGCAAAATAAATGCTACCCACCTTTGAGGACCCTTCTGGTAGATTCTGGCCTTCACAGTAACATCATGAGGCAGGGATTCCTTACCCTAATTTTACCTATGGGGAACCCATAACCACAAAAGTTGGCGCTACCAAAGGGTATAAGGCACCTCTCTTTCAAACTCTACCCTGAAGCTGCCTGGAGCCTGCTGCTATGAAGACAGCCAGGGGTCCAATCCCAGCCCAGTGTGTGGTTCTGATCACCTTAGACAGACCGCTGTGTGATACTGTTTCCTTATCAGTAAACATGGAGTTAAACCCAGTATTTTACTAGGTATATTTAAAATTACCATTATGGCTTGCAAATAAGGATGTTTACTAGTCTTTTTTGTTAAATGGTATAATACTGTTTTTAAGTTCCTTGAAAAAGTCCATTTATTCAATAAATATTACTGAGGGGACAATAATTGTCAAGGCATACACTGGGCACTAGAGACACGGTGATGAAAAAAACAAAACCCCTCTTTTTTCGAGTTACGCCCCAAGCCCTATTTTATTATTTATTTCGAAATTGTCTCATTGAGTCGCAGAGGTCTGCCGGGCGTGGTGGAGCATGCTTGTAATCGTTGTACCTGGTAGGCTGAGACAGGAGGATCGCAGGTTCAAGGACAGCCTCAGCAACTTAGTGAGGCTCTCGGCAACCTAGTGAGACCCTGTTTCCAAATAAAATCGGTCTGGGGGTGTAGCTCGGAGGTAGAATGCCTCTGGGTTCAATTCCCAGTACCAAAAAAAAAAAAAAAAAAGTTGCAGAGGGCCTAATTTGCTAAGGCTGGCCTTGAACCTGCGATCCTCCTGTCTCTGCCTCCCAAATTCTGGGATTACAAAGCGAGCACCACCACGCCCGGCTCAAATCCCTCTCTTAGGAAAGAGTCTGGTAAGGAAAAGCAGATAATAAACACATGATACTGTCATTCGACATAGTTGCGCTGTGTCCCTGAGAGCCAAAGCGCTGCGGGCAGGCGGCGCAGGGCGAGTGTACGGGGCAGATACGGGATTTCACCCCAGGGTTTCAGGAGCACCAGGAAGGGGAGGCGAGGGAGGCGGGAGTGCGGGTGGAGAGGGACGCCCAGGAGACACAGGACTGGAGCTCCAAAGGGAGCACGGGGCGTGGCCTGCCAGGCCCAGGAAACTGGGAAAGCAAAAGCCTTGAAGAAAGTTCCAGGATATTTCAAAACAGCCGGAAATAGGAAGAAAAACGACTCTGACCGCAGGGCTGAACTCCTACGGCCCCGGGCTCTGCGCCGACCCTCGGACCTCCGGAAGCCGCGGAGCGGGCACCTTCCTGGGGACCCCCGGGCCGACTGCACCCGCGAGGCCCCACGCCCTGCAGACCGCCCGGCCCGCAGAGCCGTACCTTGTCCACCTGCGCGGCGCGCAGCAGGTCCGGCGCCTCCAGGAAGGAAAACACCAGCAGCAGCTCGTGCGCACCCAGCTGTGCGTCCATCGGGCCGGCGCGGCGCACCCGGGGGCCAGCAAGCCCCGCCCCCGCAAGCCCCGCCC
>PVJS01011986.1:0-44683 GCA_004027185.1 Glis glis | reverse complement strand
GTATAGTACATGCTGTTCCCCTCCCTCTCCAGGAACCTCTATGAGTGGGATGGATTGCTACTAACATGAACTGAGTTCTTGTGAATGTACCTTGCAAAAAACGAAAATGTCTACAAGATTTCTCTTTAGTGGCAGGAAAGAAAACTGGGAATTCTTGGTGCTATATTCCACATAGTTACACAGAGCGCTCATGTTTTGGACTAGAGAAAACTGCAGGGTGTAAATGTTCTGAGCGTGCCCCTTGCATGCACACCGAAGGAATAAACTTCTCAAATGCAGTCCTTTAGTCCTTTCATTAATAATTTTAGCTTTGCCCCTGTCAGGCTCAATTGGCCTGGCTGTAAGTATAGCTTTGCAGGCAAGCTAGTTCTGGTTCAAGCAGCAATAAATCATTGATGAGCGTGAGGGAACTCAGATTTCTCCCCAGAGTCTGGTCTCAAATCATCTCTTACACATGCCCCCAAATGGGCATATTTTAGCTGCCTGCTGAAAAAGAAGAACATATCAGAAAGTCAATTGGCCTTTGACCTGCACCCAGCGATGGAATCTCTGAGTCTAATGACTCTCATTTGAGGCTGGAAGAAGAAAATGAATGTAAACAGAAAATACAATGACATAAAGATTGACCATGCAAGAGAATTCCTTTTGCAACTATCTTCAGTAGTTCACTCATCTCTCGCCACATGCCCACCACTCAGAGCAGGGAAACTATAGATTGCAGCTTCTTCAGGTTCAGTGCTTCTGGCTTTCTACCACTTGTTTACTGGAGCAGAAGAGAATTTAAGAGGCCCAGCAGCTGCCTCTGTTAGACAAATGCTTATACACACTACATAAGGATTGTTCACTTTGTGGGTTACCACTGGTGGATTCCAAACCCCAGAAAGCTTTTTCCTTGCTTTTGATCAGCCTCCTTTATTTCCATTAAGAATGATGAGCTTAAAGAAGAAAGAGACTATTTTTTATATCACTCAATTTGCCTCAAGGCAAATTTGCTAAAGCCATAAGGCAATTCAACTTATAGATAAGATCCAGTAGCAGAGCTCTCTCCTGACAGGTTCCTGTGTTTGAGAGCTGACTGTGTAAGGCCTGTGGAAGAGACGAGACTGGGGCCTGGGAAGCCAGGCACATTCTGGGTGCTTGGTCAGTGGAGTAGGAACTGAAGATTATACCTGGGAGGATGGCCACTTGTCCTGAAGACTGTCACTTTCAGGACACGGCCATCATCCTCTGCTTGTAGAAATGCAGAATGAAGGCTGCTCATCTGACCATCTTCTTCCTCTTTCCTGCTTC
This sequence comes from Glis glis, assembly GCA_004027185.1. Taxonomy (NCBI): domain Eukaryota; kingdom Metazoa; phylum Chordata; class Mammalia; order Rodentia; family Gliridae; genus Glis; species Glis glis. Next base: position 43,393 of record PVJS01011986.1, on the reverse strand, counting down.
TCCTAGTCCTGTGCCAAACAGATCATCTCCCTGTCCTTAAACACAGACCCCACACCTGCCCAGTGAATTCCCACTGGCCTGGACATTGGCTATTGTAGAAAGAACCCTCGAGGCTGTGTAAAACTTGGCTTTGGGTCTGACTTTTGTTATACATGATCTGGGTGACCTAAATAACCCAGCATTGCCACTTATTTATTAATCAGTAAAGAGGGAGACAATTCTTGCTTTGCTCACAAAGTTATGAGAAGTAAATGAAGCCCTGGTTTTTAAGTGCTTTGTAGTTTCCAAGGACTGTAGCATAGAAGGGATGATGAAGACGCTCTGAGACATTAAGTATATGCTGGCTGGGCGTGGTGGCGCACACTTGTAATACCAGTACTTTGGGAGGTGGAGACCGGAGGATCCGGGTTCGCAGCCAGCCTCAGTGCTCTCTCTCTCTCTCTCTCTCTCTCTCTCTCTGCTCTCTCTCTCTCTCTCTACCTAGTGAGGCCCTCTGCAACTTCGTGAGACCCAGTTTCAAAATAAAGTATAAAAAATAGGGCCAGAGGTGTAGCGCGGAGGTAGAACGCCCCTGGGTTCAATCCCTGGTACCACAAAAAAAAAAAAAAAGTATATGCTGTATCAGTTTCAGTGCAAGTCAGGCTGGGGACATGGGACAGTTTTGTGCCCCCTGTTTTTCATTTCTGCAGTAGAGAATGACAAGTTTTTCATCAAATTGGTTTCTTATTTCTCCTAAGCACACAGCTAGACTACATTTCCCATCCTCCCTTGCTTTCAGATGTCGCTATCTAAGCCAAATCTGACCAGTGGAATTGGGTGGAGGTGATGTATACTACTTCTGGGTTTGGCCCCCAAGTATTTCTCAGCACAATCCTTTGTGGTATTCTCAGAGACTTAGTACATTTTTCCTGGTACTCCTCAGCCAAAAAAATACCTGACAGTCGCAGTTACAAAGTGGTTAAGTGTTTATGTCCTAATAACTTTGTGCTTCTAAAAAAATAGTACATGTAAATTAGAAACCAAATGATATTTTAATTTCAGTCTTAAAAAAAAAGACACATACCAATGGGTTGCATATGCCTGTTTAGGTGCGCATAATCCTTAAACCTGGAAATCAGAGTGGGCACCATAGCCCTCACTTCCTGTTGCACATCGGTTTTCGTGTGGTACTTGCTTCATACCATAGCAAGAGCTGAGAACTCAGATTCAAAAAGATACAGCACAATCTAAATTAATGTCACACAATTTAATGATGAAACTGAAACTATCTGGATCTAGTTGTTTTGCAGTGTCTGGTGGATATTGAATATCAATGAATTTCCCTAAAACTTTAAAAATATCTGGTGATTCTCCTGTGAATTCACTGCAGAATGCAGGGCAGCTTGGTGCACAATTTGGAAACTGTGGCTCGCCAGTTGAATGGCGAGAACATTGAGGACTTGGGGGAACCATTTAACAAGGAACACCTGCTTTGACCTGTGGCATGAATGAGATATTTTTTTCTTTTGGCATGCCACTGATATGGGGGGGCTGTTTATTATAGCAGTTGGTCTACTCTGACTCATGCAATCTCTAGATTCATGAACTATCACCAGGGCAGCATTTGTTAATCCAAACTTTGCTTCACATTGGATGTCTTATGGAGAATTGGCATTAGATGAGTCACTCTATAGCTTTGGTAACTTAGTTAATCTAACTGTCTCAGGGATGCATAGCCAATATCCTGAGCAAGGGGTTTTACTCCAGAGGCAGGTCTTTCTAAGTCAATGTAATATTTTTAGAGTGAGCAAGAGCATTCTTCAGTGACTGCATTATAAAACGAAATGTGAGTGCTCTTGCTTGTGAGGTTGCTTGTTTTCCAAGAGAATAAAGTATTGTTTAAAAAAAATGAGCCGTGGTCACATGTCCATTAGTGCAGGGATGCACTTTGAGTTGGCAAGATGTAAGTGTACCTTCAGAAGAAGCCACAATTAGTCAGGTTTAAATCCCAGGTTGTTTCCCTGAAGGAGCAATACAGCTCACTTGTAGAGCATCAGTGTTCAGAGTCGTGTTCAGGGATAAGGGCTAAGTGCTGGGTCCTTAGGGGATGTTTTCAAAGTAGGTCACGTTTTCAATTTAGGTCTTGTTTCCTGACCTACCTAGAGAAAATGGTAGTTCAAAATCAGGTAACCCTTTCTGGGAAAGTTCCATTTTGATGACAACCTTATTCTTAATACCTCTGAGAACGCCCCCTCCCAATTATTCTCAAGACACATAGAGATAAAAGGGAGGCGTTCTTCCCTTTCTCATGAATAATAAAATGTGACCACATTGAGAAAACCTGCCAGGACACACATGTCTATGTCATCCTGACGGTTCATACAAGGTACTGAGGTTTTTGATTTCACATGTTTAGCCCAGATCTTTCCCTTTTTCATGGGATTATAGATTGTCTTCACTCTCAGCCTTCTTATTAGTGGAACAGAGATAACATGCTGATGGAAGGACCAAGAATGGAGCATCTTTGGCCCTATGACTTTTGGAAAAGATTCCAGAGAATGTGTAGTTTTCTGAGGGTGCTTTCATGAAGAATGGTTTGGGAAGCCTGTGTGCATGGAGCCAGTCACTCCATTGAGATCTGTCTGCAAGTGTGAGTTTCTCCAAAGAGAAAATAAATGTATTTTACTTGGGGACTTTTTTTAATATTACACACATTTGGGAAAATAATGGAAACCTTTTATTCTCTGAATTTGTTTTTTCTTGTCATTGACTCAAACTAAAAGGAAGGTAGAAAAGTAGGTGGGTGATATCGAGGGTGAAACATACTTGAAGAAAAAGACGTGGAGGGGTAGGAGGTAGTGGGCTTGCCCTGGAGATCCCACATGTCTCAGAAATACTTGACGGGAAATTGAATTACCATAATGGTTCTGCTCCTGGACATGGGTGGCCATAGTTTTGTCACATTCTTTTTTAGTTTCCCGTTTGTAATAGGTTAAAAAAGAAGAGTGACCTGTATTGTCATTCTACACAACACACCACGTGCTTGGCAAATTTTGGCTTCATGAACTTCAAACCCTGGTGTCACATCCTTAAATATACTATGTTATTTGGTAAAATGGACTTTGCAGATGTATTTAAGTTACTTATCAGCTGATCTTAAAATGGGAAATTATCCAATTGAACCCAATGTAGTCACATGAGCCCTTGAAAACAGCTTCCTCCTAGCTCAGCACAGAAGTCAGAGACATTCCAAGCATGAGAATTATTCAATGTATCATTGCTAGACTAAAGATAGAGGGGGCCCATGTGGTAAGTGTGAGAAGGAAATGATTCAACCAGTGAGCTTGGAAGAGGACTCTGAACTCCAAACGTGAATTGAATTGCAGCTCACATTCATGCCTTCATTCCAGCCTTGTGAGACCCTGAGCAGAGAATCCAGCCACACAGGGGTTGAACTTCTAAGAAACAATGAGGTCATACATTTGTGTAGTTTTAAGCTTCTAAGTTTGTGGTAATATGTTACAACAGCAAGAGGAAAACTAATACATATTGCAAAGTTCACTTGGAGTCAGGGATTGCAACCTAATATTAAAGAAGAGAGAGCTTGGTGAGGACTTTGATGAATGTAGGATTGGGATGTAGCAGAAGAAAATAGATATTTTCTGCTTTTTCTGTCTTTTCTCTAAAGTCCAGTGGACATTTATTGATCACCTACAGTGTACTATACACTAAATGAATCTTATACTTTCCCTCATTTAATGCCATAATCACTTGGATATAATAATTTATCATTTACAAAAGAAGAAATGGAGACTCTGAGAGCCCAGATAACTTGGTCATATTTCCATTGCTGGAATTTGTGAGATTTGAGCCTGAGTATTCTGATGACTATACACTACAGCTGTTTTCTTTACTAAAGTGGCCCAACAACAGGGTCTGTAGTTTGACCTAAATGTTATTTAACAGTCATGAAGATTAACAAAATGTTGCAACAAAAGGAACTATGGGATTATGATTTGAATGAAGTAAATAATATAGCTTTAGATCTAAGATTCTGAGGTTCTTCAGCTTGTTTGAAAATCTGGCTCTCTGTCAGCAACCAGAAGCTGAGGAAAAACCAGAATTCTTACTTTTCAGTTGCTGGCTTCCAACTGTTATTTCCATGGAAACATATCAGATCTGCACAAACAAGTTAAGTGCCTTAGTGTCATCACCACCCAATGACTGAGACTTTGCATGTGTCAGTGTAGCTAATATCTATTTCTAGGGTGAGAAGAGAGAAGAACTATCATCAGGAACTTGAGTTCAGGGAATGTACTTATTTCATCTCATCTGTCTATTGCTGACTAAGAACAGGATCATTGCTTTCTAATTGCCATCCAATTTTAGGCAAAGACCGAAAAGAAAAGGTGCCTGTTAGCTCTGCCTCAGGGGATAATTAATAGGAATCTCTACTTCTTCATCAATCATTATTATTGGCCAGCATTGTTTACTCATTGCTATTAGGACCAGGGTCCAATTTACATACTCAAGACAAGGGATACTATAGGAGTTAAACAAACAAACAAACAAACAAACAAACAAAATAGTCACCACTGGCCAAGGAAATCAAAGAAAACTTCAAGGAGTAAGGGAACCAGAGGGTTCTCTATCAACTGTCTTATGAATGTCTCTAAGGGACATGTGTAGCCCAGCATCCCTGTCCTTGGTGGTTGCTTTTCCACGATAGAGTGTTTTATCACTCCCAAGCCACAATAGGAGAGCTAATAAGACAATATGTCTAGAAGGCTTTAGATGCTACAAATTGACTTTCTCTTAAGAAGGCTTATAAACAAATACTGTGTCATTATAAGACCATTACAGCATCCTGGGTGGGCTTTGGCTTTCTGCCCAGAGTTTAGAGGTTGAGACAAACAGCAGGGTGATGGCACCGCTCTGTGGTCCATTGGTTCACAAGGCTGTTGAGACTTTCATTACACCCATCAGTTAACAATAGCTCTGGGTGCCCACTGTGTGCAGCGCTCTGAGCACCATGGGGAGCATCTGAGCACAGACAGGGCACAGCTTCTGCTCTTGAAGAGCTTTAAATTTACGGAAGTAGTCAGGAGCACAGGAATGAAACAGGGTAAGAAAGCGAGTGAGAGAAGCAACCAATCCAACACACCAAAACACAATTCCAGGGCATCACCATTTTCCAGACTTGTTAGCAGTGTCAGATTTGAGTGACTGGGTGACCGGAGTTAAATGGAGTTAGATAAAAATGTGGAGATTTGGTGGCAGGAGAGCAGAAGGAAGAAGAGAAGGAGGGGGGAGGAGGAGGAAATGAAGGAGAAGAAGAGAGAGGAGAAGGAAGAAGAGGGAGAGGAGGAAGAGGAGGAAGAGTTGGAGGGGAAGGAGGAAGAGCCTGAGGAGGAATAAAAGTGTAATAGGGACATGGTTGCTTTTGCTAAAAACACTGACTCTCACTTGGGCCCACAGATGTCTGATGGGAAACTAAAAGCTTGGCATCTCTGCCTTCATTCATTTAGCAACCATCTCCTCTGCTACCTTAAACTTTAGGTCAGATTTAGGTCAGATTCTTGCTCAACTGTATGTGTAGACATTTTAACCATCTAAGAAGTGTTCAGCTAAAGCTGGTAATCCTGCCCCTTCAAGGTAGAAGGCATTAAAATAAGAGTAACTGTGCTGAGCAGACTTAGATCATGGAAAACAACCAAAACAGGGTCTCTGTTATTTCAAGAATGTTTATTGTAGTCATGACCAAGACACATTTTTTATTTGTTAACACTCCATGCAAACTTTATACAACGTATGCTATTTTAGGGCAAAGAGAGAGAGAGAGAGAGGATTAGTACAACCTGGAAAGCAGGTTGAACAATCTGTTTACCATGGAGCTCGGTTGGCTGTGTCAGGGTCTCAGGTCCAGGTCAGCTGTGAGTCTGGTCTGAGTGTTCAGGCCTGACCTTAACCAGTGCTCAACCAGAGCCAAAGGTGAGGGCGTGCCTGACGGCTGCCAGCACAACTGACCATGTCAGTGTTCAGCCTTGTTATCGGTGGTTGGCATGTCAAGGTGGCAAGGCTCCTTGGCAGAGGAAGCTGCAAATTTTCAATCTCAGGTGCTGACAATTATAGTCCTCAGGTTGCTAGGGACTCCAGTTGGTTGTCAAGGCATTACAACTGCATAGTAGGCATTGCGCCTGCATGTTGTCTATCACACCTGGGCTTTGCACCTTGTGCCTGTGTGTGGCCCCTGATACCCTGGGCGTGTTGTGTCATGCCTGTGTGTGTTGTGAGAGTTGCACTTGCACACTGCACGCCATGCGTGAGACACACCTAGGTGTGTGTGGGGAGTTAAGTCCCTCTTTGGCTTTAATGGAGTCCCTTTTTAAAAATATGTGCTCCACACGGTTACTAAGGTATTTTTGCGATTTGAGGGGGCATCATAATCAACAGATGGTCAATTGCCAGCTTTACAAGGTCCTGTTCCAGACCTCTAGAGTTGTGCTTGGAATTCTCCAGTCATTGCCTCAACCTGAAGGAAATAACTCCATCTTCCTTCCTGACTTGTCCTTTTCTGAGTCGTTCTCTCCTGCAGCCATCTTGGATTCCAGGAACAGCAGGAATTCAATAAATAAACATTCTGTGATAAGAGTCAAAACTACCCCTAGGCCTAGCAACCTTCTTATTGCTGATAATGATCAGCCAGATCACAGTTTGGCCAAGATTGCTTAACTAGACATACTTCTCACCCATCCCCCTCTGTTCCTTCCCCCGTTTAACCCCAAAGATCTTTTTAGCTTCTCTGAGACAGGGCTGAGTATGCTTGGTCCCCCTGGTCCTTCCCAGTACAGCTATACTAAATAAATTCCTTCCCTACAGCATCATTACTTTTTCCATTTGATTTTCAGGGCAAGTGGCCAGACCTGGTCTGTTGAGAATCCCCCAAAGTCAGGCCCCACTCCGGCCTAAAAATCCAGTAACATACAGAGCAGAGGCTATTGGGGAGGCTGAGAGTTAAGAACAAGAGGTGGAAAGTACGTGAAGCCAATGAAGTATTGAGGAGGAAATATGGTTTCTCCTCAGCCCTCCTACGTTTGTAGTGAGGACAGATCAAAGTAACAGAACACATACTATCAGGAAAAATACGAAGCTGGGCAAAGTGGTGCATGCTTGTAATCCCAGTGAAATGAATGTTTTCCTCTCTGGGGTTCTTGTCTGTGAAGTATGAAGTATGACACTCAGACAACAGGAAGGCGAGCAGGGAGTTTATTGTAGAGACTGGGGAACAGAAAAAGAGGCAGAACACCCTTGAGGGCAATGGGGACCCTGGAGTCCGGCAGCTGCCTTCTGGACACTATTTGGGAGTAGCCCAAGCCATGTGCCATCAATTGCAAACTGCTCTCTCCCAAAGTCCACGTGATCTACCAGAAGAGAGGTGCAGGCCACCCTACGGGCCTCTGTCAGCCTTGATGTCCAGCAGTGCGTTCGGGTCATTACCTGAGAGTTGTCCGGGCTGAGTGCCGTCAACTACACACTGCTTTTTCTCAAAGCCAATGAGACCTGTGAGAGAAAGGAAAGCTCCCAAAAGGGAGGGGTTTCTGAGTGGGAAAAAACCGACTAGAATGTCTGGTCTACGGGTGTATGTACTTCTGAGTCTCCTTTTCCAGCTGGGGGCTCAGAGGCAGTTTCCTGGTATTTGCATAGGGTATTTGCGTAGTGTCCTTCCTTGAGTCTCTTTCAGTTGGGATTCCAGATGCTGTTTCCTGGACTCTCCTGGGTTTGCTTATTAGCAGGAACAAATGGAATTTTGTGAAGCTCTGGTCACTCTCAGGAGGCATTTAATCTTGTTATCACTTGATATTTGGCAAGTTTGGTCTCTTTAGAAGTTTTGGAAGTTAGTTAGCATCTGCTGCCTCTAGGAAATGAAGTTTTTCCACCATGGCCTTCCGGCCCTATCTGCCTACTTTCTACCTCCTCACCAGTACTTGGGAGGCTGAGACAGGAGGATTGTAGGTTGCCAGCTATCCTCAGGAACTTACTGAGGCCCTCAGCAATTTATACCCTGTTTCAAAATAAAAAATAAAATAGAGCTGGGCATATAGCTCAGAGGTAGAATGCTTACCCTAGTACAAGTAAATAAAATAAAATAAATAAATAAATAAATAAATAAATAAATAAATAAATAAAATAGGACTGGGGGTGTAACTCAGAGGTAGAATGCCCCTGAGTTCAATCCCCACTGCTACCAAAAAAAAAAAAACAAGAAAAAAGAAAAAACAAGCAATTTTATTAATGCACATCTGGCACAGCATGAAGAAGAAACCTCTGTAACTCAAAACAGTGGCTTGAAACCCTGGTTTATATAACATCTTAAAACAATAAAATTTTAAAAAAGTGACAAGGCAAAGGAAAACAGGTTTAGGGTTCCAGAGGTGAGAAACTGTGGAAAAGTAAGATATATGGAATTAAACTAATGCAGGAAGGCATGTTTGCTGATTCTTCTGGTGTATCTCTGAGCTGCTAAGAGTTCTCACAAGTAGAAGAGAATTTACATACTTTTTTGGGGTGGAAACAGGAGAAGAGATTGAAAATGTTCTTCCTCCATTTGCTGCTTCTTACTTGCTTTAAATTAAAGGATGTTTATGTTAAAGAGGCAGAAGTTGGGTGACACATTTGGGTTCCTTCAAAGCATTGTTGGATTACAGCCATAAATCCAGATCTGGGGATTGGGACAAACTGATATCACAGGGAGGGTTAATTATGGAGTCCAGAATTCTGAAATTCCAATTGAGAGTTTTAATTTGATTTAAGATAATTAGGCATTTGTAAAGGTTTCTGAGAAAGAGTCAGACACTGTAGAATAGAGCCAAGATAAGCAGAGAAGAGAAGAGACACCTTCTGGGTCATTCAGTGTAGAGAATTTGGGTCCCACCTCTTCGATGGAGCCCACCATGCCTCCTCCTTTCTCTGAATATTCGTAGTACTTATAGTTTATACCACTAACCACTAATGTAGCTGTGAACATGTGAAACCAATATTTGGGGCCATGGTTAATAAAAATGTCAAGAAACTTAATGATTATTACTATCCAGGAAGTGTTTTCTAGAGAAACAAGAGGCTATGTGCTTTTTTTTTAAGGTTAGGGAAGAAATGTGTAGATGGGAATCAGGATCAATTTGTTGCTTTGGATTAAAATGTACACTTCACAGGAAGAACCACCCAGTGGTTTGAATGTTGATGGAAAATGATAACGCTGGTATTTATTTTGTTCCACACTAGTATTTTTAGATTGAGACGTGGCCACCCTTGTCTTTTGCTTTTTTTATATATTCATTTATTGGTGCATTGTAATTATACATTTTCATAAGTGTCATCATAGCAGAAGCATACATGCACATATTGCTCATTTAGCCCTCCCTCAAATCCCACTCTATTCCCTTCCCCTTCCCTCCTTTTTGTACTCAGCATAGTGATTGACTGATAAGTTTGTGTATATACATCATGTGCTTTAGTGTGTTTCTCTCCACCGCCTTCCAACTTCCTCATTTAGGTCACCTTCTTTGTTCATCTAAAGTTTTCTCCTTCTTTGTCTGGAGTCCCTTCTAAGTCTCATTCTACCTAGCTTCCACATATTAGGGAGAATATCCGACTTTTCACTCTTTGTGACTGACTAATCTCAATTGGCATAATGTTCTCCAGTTCCCTCCATTTCCCTACAAATGATGTAATTTTGTTCTTCATGGCTGCGTAAAATTCCATTGTATATATATCCCATAGTCTTGTAATCCATTCATCTGTTGATGGACACCTTGGCTGGTTCCAAAGTTTGGCAATTGTGAATTGTGCAACTATAAACATAGATACACATGCATTAATCTGGTAGTTTGGTTTCCATTCTTTTGGGTAGATGCCTAGAAGTGGTATTGCTGGGTCATATGGTAGGTTCATTCCCAATCTTCTGAGGATCCTCCACACCATTTTCCAAAGTGGTTGCACTAATTTGCAATCCCACCAACAGTGTATTAGAGTTCCTACTTCTCCACATCCTTGCCAGCATTTGTTATTGTTTGTGATTTTAATGATTGCCATTCTAATTGGGGTTAGGTGAAATCTCAGGGAATTTTGATTTGCATTTCTCTGATTGCTAATAATGTTGAACATTTTTTCATACATTTATTGGCCATTTGTATTTCTTCTTCTGTGAAGTGTCTATTTAGTTCACTTGCCCATTTTTTGATTGGGTTATTGGTGTTTTTAGTGGTGATTTTTTTAAGTTCTCTGTATATTCTAGATATTAGTCATCTATCAGAGGAGTAAAATCTTCTCCCATTCTGTTGGGTGCCTATTGAGGTTCTTGATTGTTTCCTTTGCTGCACAAAAGTTCTTCAGTTCAATGCAATCCCAAGTATTGATCCTCATTTTAATTCCCTCTGCCTTTGGGGTTTTGTTGAGGAAGTCTTTATCTATGCCTATGTGTTGAAGTGTTGGACCTATACCCTCTTCAAGTAACTGCAAGGTCTCTGGTCTGATTTCTAGGTCTTTGATCCATCTTGAGTTGACTCTTGTACAAGGTGAGAAACTGGGGGTTATTTCTATTTTTCTGCATATGGTTAGCCAGTTTTGCCAGCACCATTTGTTGAAGAGGCTATCTTTTTTCCAGTGGATGTTTTTGGCTCCTTTGTCAAAAATCAATTGGCTGTAGGTTTGTAGATTTGTTTCTGAGTCTTCTATTCTGCTCTATTGGTCTGTGTGTCTACTTTTGTGCCAATACCATGCTGTTTTTATTACTATGGCTCTGTAGTATAGTTTGAAGTCAGGTATTGTGATGCCTCCTGCATGGTTCTTGTTGCTGAGAACTACTTTGGCTACTGTGGGTTTTTTGTTGTTCCAAATGAATTTAAGGACAGATTTTTCTGTCAGTAAAGAATGACTTTGGTAATTTAATGGGTATTGCATTGAATCTGTAGATGACTTTTGGAAGAATGGCCATTTTGATGATATTTATTCTGCCTATTCAAGAGCATGGGAGGTCTTTCCATCTTATAAGATCTTCAATTTCTTTCTTCAATGTTTTATAGTTTTCCTTGTAGAGGTCTTTTACCTCCTAGGTTAGGTTTATTCCCAAGTATTTTATTGTTTTGGGGGATATCGTGAGTGGAAATGTCTTGTGGATTTCTTTTTCAGTGGATTTATGGTTGGCATACAGAAAAGCTTCTGATATTTTAAGATTGATTTAGTATCCGGACACTTTGCTGAATTTGTTGATCAGTTCTATAAGCCTCTTGGTTGAATTTGCTGGATCCTCTAAGTATACTATCATGTCATCTGCAAATAGAGATAGTTTCATTTCCTCTTTTCCTATCTGTACTCCTTTTATTTCCTCTCTTGCCTTATTGCTCTGGCTAGAGTTTCAAGTACTATGTTGAAAAGGAGTGGTGACAGCGGACATCCTTGTCTTGTTCCTGTTTTTAAGGGGAACTCTCAAATTTTTCCCCATTCAGTATGATGTTGGCTGTGGGCCTATTGTATATTGCCCTTATGATGTTGAGGTATGTTCCTTCTATTCCGATTCTCTGCAGTGCTTTTTAGCATGAATGGGTGCTGGATTTTGTCAAATGCTCTTTCAGCATCTATTGAAATGATCATGTGATTTTTGTCTTTGGTTCTGTTTATGTGGTGAATTACATGGATTGTTTTACATATGTTGAACCAGCCTTGCATCCCTGGGATGAACCCGACTTGGTCATGGTGTATAATTTTCTTGATGTGGTTTTGAATGCGTATAGCTAGTATTTTGTTTAGAAGTTTTGCGTCTAAATTCATCAATGATATGGGCCTGTAGTTTTCTTTCCTTGAGCTGTCTCTATTTGGTGTTGGTATTAATGTGATATTGGCTTCATAGAATGTATTTGGGAGAGTCCCTTTTCTTTCTATTTCATGGAATATATTGAGGAATATTGGGATTAGCTCTTCTATAAAGGTTTTATAGAATTCACTTGGGAGACCATCTGGACCTGGGCTTTTCTTTGATGGTAAGCTCTTTATTGCTGCTTCAATCTCTTTGATTGTTATTGGTTGGTTTAATTTTTCTATATCTTCTTGATTCAATTTCGGAGGGTTGTACGTGTCTAAAAATTTGTCCATTTCTTCTAGGTTTTCCAGTTTGTTTGAGTATATCTTTTCAAAGTAGTTTCTGATAATCCTCTGTATTTCCGCACTGTCGGTGGTAATATCTCCTTTTTCATCTATTTTGGTAATTTGGGTTGATTCTCTCTTTCTTTTGGTTAGGTTGTCTAATGTTTTATCTATCTTGTGTATTTTTTCGAGAAACCGGCTTTTGGTTTTGTTGATATTTTGTATTGTTTTTTTATTATCCACTTCATTGATTTCTGCTCTAATTTTAATAATTTCCTGTCTTCTACTGGCTTTGGGGTTAGACTGTTTCTGCTTTCCAAGGGCTTTGAGGTGTGTCATTAGGTTGTTTATTTGGTGCTTTTCAATTCTACTTATGTGAGCACTCAGTGCTATGAATTTTCCTCTTAGTACTGCTTTCAACGTGTCCCAGAGATTTTGATATGTTGTTTCCCTATTTTCATTTGTTTCTAGGAATTTCTTAATATCTCCCCTTATTTCCTCTTTGACCCATTCTTCATTCAGCAGTGTGTGGTGTTCAGTCTCCACGTGTTTATGAGATTTTTCTGTGTCTTCTTACAGTTGATTTCTAGTTTCATTCCATTATGGTCTGAAAATACGCAGGAGAATATGTCACATGTCTTGAATTTGCTAGTACTTGCTTTGTGGCCTAGGATATGGTCTATTTTAGAGAAGGTTCCATGAGCAGCTGAAAAAAATGTGAATTCAGCTGTAGTTCGGTGGAATATTCTGTACATGTCTAGTAGGTCTATTTGACCTATGGAGTTCCTTAGGTCTGAGGCATCTTTACTGACCTTTAGTCTTGAAGATTGATAGAGTGGTGTGAGAGGAGTGTTGAAGTGTCCCAATATTATTGTATTAGGATCTATGTCTGATTTAAAGTCATGAAGAATTTGTTTTATGAAGGCGGTCACACCTATATTTGTGGCATAAATGTTGACTATCATTATATCCTCTTGCTGGATTGTTCCTTTTACTAGTAAAAAGTGACCTTCTTTGTCTCTTCTGATAAGTTTAGGCTTGAAATCTAATTTGTCTGATATCATAGTTGCTACTCCTGCTTGTCTTTGTGTTCCACTGGCATGGATTACCATGCTGCAACCTTTTACTTTTAGTTTGTGAGCGTCTTTACTTGTAAGGTGTGTTTCTTGTAAGCAGCATATAGATGGATTAAGATTTTTGATCCATTTTGCTACCTTATGTCTTTTGATTGGTGAATTGAGTCCGTTTATATTCAGCGTGGTTATTGAGAGATGATTCTTAATTCCTAACATTTTGAGTTTTGACTTCTGTTTGAGGTAGTATTTCCCCCCCTTTTCTTAGATGGCTCTTTGATGGGAATTATTGTTTCTTTGGTTCTGGTGTTTATTTATTATCTCTTCTTTATAGTTAATCTCTTTGAGTATTTTTTCTAATGCTGGTTTGGCATACATAAATTCTTTCAGCTTCTGTTTGTCATGGAAGGTTTTTATTTCCCCATCAACTTTTATAGATATCTTTGCTGGGTAGGTAAATCTTGGTTGGAAGTTGTTTTCTCTGAGTTTGGAATATGTCGCCGCAGGCCCTCCTGGCTTTCATGATGTGGTTTGGAAGGTCGGAAGTGATTCTTATTAATTCGCCTCTGTATGTTACTTGTTTTTTTTCTCTGGTTGCCTTTAAGATTTTCTCCTTGGCCTCTACATTAGTCAATTTGACTATTATGTGTTGTGGTGAACCTCTTCTCTGATCTTGTCTATTCAGGGTTCTATATGTTTCTTGTACCTGGGTGTTGACCTCCCTTTCTATGTTTGGGAAATTTTCCAATTTTACCTCTCTGAAAAGATTGTATTGATGCCTTCATTTCAGTTATTGCATCCTTCACTTCCTTCAGAGCCTCTATTTGATTCCTATTTTGGGTGTCAGATTCTTTGCTTATTTGATCCTTCATTTGTCTCAGATACTCTCTGAATTCTTTTCGGAAATCATGTATCATTTTTACTACTAAAGTTCTGAATTGTTCTTCTGGCAATCTCTGCATTTCTGTGTTGATAGGTTCTATTATTGTGGAGTTGTGGGAGCTCATTGTTTCTTTGTTGTTCCTCCATCCCATGATTTCAGGTTTCTTAAGTTTATATCTTGGTTGCTTTTGGTATCTTTCACTCTGTAGGTTTCCTGTGTCTAATCACTTTCCCTGTATAATAACCTCTTCTGGATTTAGATATTTATTGATAGGTGTGCCTTAAAGGTGGCTAGCCTCCACTGTATGGTTATTCTTAGCTCTCTGTTGTGTGTTTAACACCCTTTAATATGTTCTTCAATATCTGTGTCCCGTATCACTCCACTGTTTTTCTGCCAGTAGATTGTTGGTACTGGGTTGCGATTACTCTAGGGTTCCTTCTGTCTGCTGCAATGATGTTGTTGATGAGATCCAGGTTTTGAGGTCTGTGGACCTGTTTGTCACCTCTCTGCTTGTCACAGAGTCCCTCCGGGGCTGTCCCTGGCACAGGCGGGGAAGCGTGCTCTACCGCCCACACGTGACCCTCTTTTCTCTCCGCCTAGGTTCAGGTGGGGAACTCTGATGTCCACTTCCCAAGTCCCTCTGGGTCTGTCTGTTTAGGCGGAGACACTCTGTGGCTGGGTGCAGGCCAGTGGCACCGGCACTCTCCTCCCATTTAGGGCGAGACCCTCCCCAGCTTTCTGGGTTGTAGGCGGGCACACTGGGGCTTTCAGCTTCCCACCTCTGCTTGTTGCAGGGTCCCTCCAGGGTTGTCCCTGGCACAGGTGGGGAAGCACACTCTACCGCCCGCGCGTGACCCTCTTTTCCCTCCGCCTAGGTTCAGGCAGGGAACTCTGGCGTCCACTTCCCAAGTCCCTCTGGGTCTGTCTTTTTAGGTGGGGACATTTTGCCGCTGGGTGCAGGCCAGTGGCACACCGGTGCTCTCCTCCCGTTTAGAGCGAGATCCTCCTGGGCTTTCAGCATTGTAGGCGGGGACGCGGGGGCTTTCAGCTTCCCGCCTCTGGAGTCCCTCTGGGGCTGTCCCCGGTGCAGGCGGGGAAGCACACTCTACTGCCCGCGCGCGTCCCACTTTTCTCTCTGCCTAGGTTCAGGCGGGGAACTCTGTCGTCCACTTCCAAAGTCCCTTTGGGTCTGTCTGTTTAGGTGGAGATACTCTGTGGCTGGCCTGGGTAGTGAGGAGGAGGGGGAAGGCTGTGGCTCTCTACTGCTGGTGTCCCTCTTTCCCTCCGCCTAGGTGCTGGCCAGCAAAGCCAGCCCTCTCCTCCCGTTTGGGGCAAGACCCTCCCAGGCTTTCTGGGTTGCAGGTGGGGAACGCTGATGTTTTCAGCTTCCTGCTTCTGCTTGCTGCCGAGTCTCTCTGAGGCGTCCTATGCGGAGGCGGGACGCCACGCTCCCCAGAGAATGCTACGTTGGTCTGCAACTTTCAGACCTGGTCTATTCCTCAGATTTTCCTGTGTGGCTACAGCCACAGACTGCTTGTGTCCCCACCCTCTCTTTTTTTCCGGGGGGGCGGGGAGGCTCTTTTCAGTTATCCTGTGAGGCTGCATCACTCACCTCTTCTGCTGAGTGTGCGGAGGACCAGTGGATTGTGATGGAAGTGGATGGCAGTCGTCCTTCTCCGTCCTTTTGTCCTGGGGTTGTTGGATTTTGTGGTTGGTGATCCCGATGTCTGTGAGAAAGGTCTCAGGTTGCTGGTTATACGATTTTTTGGATCTTCTGGAGGTTCCTGTTGGTCCGGCGACCTGGTCCAGGATGGGGTTATTGTTCTCCTGTCTCTGGTTGGTTGCCCCCCCTTTTTTTTTTACCCTTTTTCAGTCTGGATGTTAATCGGTGGGCTTCTATGTATTCTTAAATATTACTGTCTTTAGTTCCTATCACCCACTAAAGTCATGTGGGATGTGTATGGCCATTCGGTTCGAAGCACCCGAGACAATTTAGAGACAGGCTCCTCTCGGTGTCCTTACTCTGATGCCATCTTGTCCACTCTCCTCCTCTTAATACTACTTTTAATGTGTCCCAGAGATTTTGATACATTGTTTTCCTATTTTCATTTGTTTCTAGGAATTTCTTAATTTCTCCCCTTGTTTCCTCTATAACCCATTCTTCATTCAGCAGTGTTGTGTTCAGTCTCCACGTGTTTATGAGGTTTCTCTGTGTCTTCCTACAGTTGATTTCTAGTTTCATTCCTTTATGGTCTGAAAATACGCAGGGGATTATGTCACATTTCTTGAATTTGCTAGTACTTGCTTTGTGGCCTAGGATATGGTCTATTTTAGGGAAGGTTCCATGAGCAGCTGAAAAAAATGTGGGAGGCGGAGACCGGAGGATCCAGGTTCATGGCCAGCCTCAGCTCTCTCTCTCTCTCTCTTTCTCTCTCTCTCTCTCCTTCTCTACTTAGTGAGGCCCTCCGCAACTTCGTGAGACCCGGTTTCAAAATAAAGTACAAAAAAATAGGGCCGGGGGTGTAGCGCGGAGGTAGACCGCCCCTGGGTTCAATCCCCGGTACCGCAAAAAAAAAAAAAAAAAAAAAGATTCTCTCCTTGGCCTCTACATTAGTCAATTTGACTATTATATGATGTGGTGACCCTTTTCTCTGATCTTGTCTATTGGGGGTTCTCTATGTTTCTTGTATCTGAGTGTGGGCTCCGTTTCTATGTTTGGGAAATTTTCTAATATTACTTCTCTGAAAAGATTATTCATTCCTTTTGTTTCAGCTTCTATTCCCTCTTCTATGCCTATTATTCTTAGGTTTGCTCTTTTCAAATTGGCCGAGATCTCTTCAATGTCCAATTCATGCTGTCGAATTGTTTTTTCTATATTATATACTATGCGCTCACTTTTGGAGTAGTCGTCTTCTAAGAGTGAGATTCTGTTTTCCATGTGTTCTAGTCTACTGTTAATAGTTTGTATTATGCCTTCATTTCAATTATTGCATCCTTCACTTCCTTCAGAGCCACTATTTGATTCCTGTTTTGGGTGTCAGATTCATTGCTTATTTGATCTTTCAATTCTTTCAGGCTCTCTCTGAATTCTTTTCGGAAATCCTGTATCATTTCTACTACTAAAGTTCTGAATTGTCCTTCTGGTAATCTCTCCATTTCTGTGCTGAGGGGTTCTATTATTGTTGAGTTGTGGGAGCTCATTGTTTCTTTGTTGTTCCTCTTTCCCATGATTTCAGGTTTCTTAAGTTTATATCTTGGTTGCTTTTGGTATCTCTCTCTCTCCCTCTGTAGGTTTCCTATGTCTAATCTCTCTCCCTGTATAGTAACCTGTTCTGGAGGTAGATAGTTATTACTAGGTGTGTCTTAAAGATGACTAGCCTCTACTGTATGGTTATTCTTGTCTCTCTGTTGTGTGTTTATCACCCTTTAGTATGTTCTTCGAAATCTGTGTCCTGTATCACCTCACTCTTGTTCTGTCAGTAGATTGTTGGTACTGGGTTGCAATTACTGTAGGGTTCCTTCTATCTGCTGCAATGGTGTTGTTGATGAGTTCCAGGTGTTGAGGTCTGTGGACCTGTCTGTCACCTCTGTAATAGGGGGTAGACTCAGAGATGTGGTTAGGTCAGTTTGTACCCTGTGCGTTTTTAAACTTTAATGTTCGGGCTACTGATTGGTTGGGTCTGTCAGTGGTAGTTAGTTTGTCTTTGGTGTCTGACAGTCTTTTCTGGTGGTTCACCATTTGGCCTGAGCACAGGTGGGGAACACTTGCACTCTTTGCTTCCTCAGTCCCTCTATCTCTTCCTGTTTAGCCAGAGACCCTTGTGGGCTGGCCGGGGTGCAGGTGGGGGAACGCCGGCACTCTCTGCTGCCCAAGATCCTCTTTCTCTCCTCCTGGTTGCAGGCAGGTAACGCTGGTGCTCTCTGCCAGTTTAGGCCGAGACCCTCTCTGGCTGGCCTGAGCTCAGGTGGGGAACGCCAGTGCCCTCTGCTTCTCACGTCCGTCTGTCACTCTGTGTTTAGGCCGAGTCCTTCTCAGGCTGGCCTGGGCACAGGCGTGTAAGGCCGGCACTCTCTGCTTTCCGTGTCCCTCTGTCTCTCTGCCTGTATAGGCCAAGACCCTCTCGGGTTAGCCTGAGCACAGGCTGGGAAGGCCTGCACTCTCTGCTTTCCATGTCCCTCTGTCACTCTGCCTGTTTAGACCAAGACCCTCTTGGGTTGGCCTGAATGCAGGCTGGGAAGGCCAGCACTCTCTGCTTTCCGTGTCCCTCTGTCACTCTGCCTGTGTAGGCAGGGACCTTCTCAGGCTAGCCTGTGCGCAGGCGAGGAAGGCCGGTGCACTCTGCTGCTTGCGACCCTCTTTTCTCTCCACCTGAGCACAGGCAGGGAACACTTCCCGTGTCCCTTTGGTTCTGTTTAGGTGGAGAGACACTCTGGCTGGCCTGGGTGCAGACAGGGGAAGGCCGGCACGCTCGGCTGCCCACGACCCTCTTTGCTCTCCACCTGAGCGCAGGTGGAGAACACTGTTGCCCTCTGCTTCCCGTGTCCCTCTGATTCTGTCTGTTTAGGCTGAGACACTCTGCGGGGGAGGAGGGGTGCCACTCTCTGCTGCCTGCATCCCTCTTTCCCTCCACCTGGGTGCAGGCCAGTAACGCCGGCACTCTCCTCCTATTTAGGGCGAGTCCCTCCTGGGCTCTCTTGGTTGCAGGTGGGGAACGCTGGCACTTTCAGCTTCCCACATCTGCTTGGCGTGAGTCCCTCGGGGGCTGTTCTAGGCTGTTCATGGCAGGGACACCGTGCTCCCCAAAGAAAGCTGTGTTGGTCTGCAGCTTTCAGACCTGCTCTATTCCTCAGACTTTCATGTGTGGTTGCAGCCACAGACTGCTTGTGTCCCCACCCTCTTTTTTTCCTGGGGGGGCTCTTTTCAGTTATCCTGTGAGGCTGTAGCACTCACCTCTCCTGGAGTGTGAGGGGGACCAATGGGTTGTGATGGACATGGAAGTAGATGTAATCGTCCTTCTCCATCTTTTTGTCCTGGGGCTGTGGGATTTTGTGATTGATGATCCCGATGTCTGTAAGAAAGGCCTCAAGTTGCTGGTTATAAGATTTTTTGGATCTTCTGAAGGTTCCTGCTGGTCCAGCGACCCGGTCCGGGACTGGGGCTATTGTTCTCTCATCTCTGGTTGGTTGCCACTTTTTTTTTTTACCCTTTTTCAGCCTGGGTGTTAATCGGTGGGCTTATAAAAATTCTTAAATGTTATTGTCTTAAGTTCCTATTTCCCATGAAAGTAGTATGGCTGTTCAGTTCGGAGCACCCGAGACAACTTAGAGACAGACTCCTCTCAGTGTCCTTACTCCGATGCCATCTTGGTTCCTCCTCTGTCTTCTGCTTTTGTTTTCTAATTTCTGCTACCTGAGAATAGCCACACTTCAGGACCAAGACTCTTTTGTCCTCTCAGCTTCAGTCTCACCTATGATGTTGCTAAAGTAAATTATTCTAGGAGAGGAGGTTAGACTCTGTGAGCCTGGATCAGACCCTGCAGAGAAGTGTAGGATGTGGAAGAGCAGAAGGAACGTCTCCCAGGGGGAAAGGAGGTGGTAATGCTCCAGAAGGTCTACCTGAGACCCTTTCCCCTCCTTCTGTGGGTTGTTTGGGTTTCAAACAGTTCTGATTGAAATATAAATGACCAATAAAAATATAGAAAACACTCAACCTTACCAAGGAGCCAATAAATGGAAATATTTATTTATTGGCTCCTTGGTTAATATTATTAAACCATGTTTAATTATTTGCAAGGTTTTAAATGAGAGGGATACAGTGAGAATGCTTTCTCTATGATCACACCTTTGTTCTGAAATTTTAACTCAGTGTATAGCTGTCTAGGTACAGCATGTCATTTGGATTACAGATTGTTTTAGCAAGTTAAAAATTACAAATAAATATTTCCGGATTGAAAAATGACACCATATATTGAAACACCAAAATTTGGCCTGATAACTGCTTGACTAGACTTAGCTGAAGTTAGGTACACCTGAAATTATGGCTCCTAGTTGATGCCCTTATTGGCCTTGATAACAGTTACACTCACCTGGTACCAGTCGCTATACTAAATCTTCACCTGCATTATCTTTGATTTTCAAAATAACTCCAAAAGTCAGTTCTTTTACTTTGTCTCTTTTCCCAGAGAAAGAAATCAAAATGTAGGGGAACTAAGGTTAGTCATATAAAATTCTAATATTTGACTGCTTCTGACCTACAGACAAGGCAATCTGTTATCACAAATGGTTCAACCTGATAACATGTCTGAAGTCACACAGTTGGCTAGAGATGGAGCGGAAATTATCCTAGGCATCTTACTCCAGAGCCCTGGGCCTTAACCCCTAGGCAACTCTGCCTACATTTAGCTGAAAGAGAGGGTAGGTGTGCCTGGAGTCAAGATTAGTAGGAAGCTGATACGACATTGAAAGCTAATCATATCAGGACTGTTCAGAAAAGAAGATATTTATATTAAGTCTAAGAAGGTATATTAGTCTGATTTTCATTTCTTTCTCTTTTTTTTTTTTTTTTTGCAGTACTGGGGATGGAACCCAGGGACATTCTACCTCTGAGCTACACCCTCAGCCCTATTTTTTATTCTTTATTTTGAAACAGGGTTTCA
Source organism: Glis glis (assembly GCA_004027185.1). Lineage (NCBI taxonomy): Eukaryota > Metazoa > Chordata > Mammalia > Rodentia > Gliridae > Glis > Glis glis. Next base: position 22,667 of record PVJS01011986.1, on the reverse strand, counting down.
CTAAGTTGTGGAGGGCCTCGCTAAGTAGCTGAGGCTGGCCACGAACCTGCGATCCTCCTGTCTCAATCTAAGCCTCTCAAGTGCTGGGATTACAAGCGTGCGCCACCATACCCGGCTTTGATCTCCATTTCTATAACTAAAAACCTGAGGCTGGGAAACATAAGAAAATGAGCTTATTTGGCTCACAGTTTTGGAGGCTGAAAGTCCACACAGAGTCCAGCTCTGCTTAGGGAATCCCAGACTTGATGACCTCATGGTGAATGGCACCATGGCAGGAGTGAATGTGCGACAATCCCAAGAAACACAGGAAGTCAGAGCGCAGGGAGGGGCTCTGTTATCACAACTTGCTCTTGTGAGAACTGACTCAGAGTCTCAGGAGAACTACCTTAATCCCCTCTGAGGGCAGTGCCACCAACGACCTAATGAGATCCCACTTGGCCCTACTCCTTAAAGGTCCCAGCACTCCTCAACATTACCACCCTGGGGACTGAGCTCCCAACACATGAACACTTGGGGAACGCGCTCAAACCATGTACAAAGCGCAGCAGAAGACGACGTGATTCAGTTTTGTATTTGCCAGGACCAGGGTCCTGTCAACATTCAGCAGGATGGAGGAGCAGCCAGTGTCCATTTCTAGGTTGTTTGCTTCTTCAGAGAAGGGAGATGTAAGACGATTCAAGCATTCTCCCTTATTCTGATGAGCCAGCTTGCTGTTAACATGAATTGGATGAAATTGAAGGCCCAGCATCCAGAGGTCAAACACTGGCTGTTGTCGCTGGAAAAACCTCCAGGCACTTGCTTTCATAAGCATTGTTACTAAGAGGAGATTCAAAGAAATGGATAGGCAAAAAGGTCTTTTGTTCTTCCCAGGGTGCCTGCAGCCAAACTGTGGATGAAAACAACAACAATTTATTTTGAAATTTGCTCTTTAATTATGATGGATTTTCTAAGCAAATGATTCTGATTCCAACAGCTGCTGGGTGAGCGGTATGTACCTGGATAAATCAATCCTTCTGCTACCTCCACAGCAGTGAATAATATGTCTTAGTTAGTGCAGTAAGGATTCCTGCATTCAAGATGCAGAGCACTGGGCATGACATGCATGTGATTGCAAATATTCAAATAAAATATAGGATCCTTCAAAGACAGAGTAATAAATCATGCAGCAGGCAAGTACCTTCCCATTTGCATGGATTTATGTTGACTTGAGAGAAAAAAGAAGCAAACTAGAGGCCAGCACAATACAAAAGCCAACTCAGGATGTCTATTACTATTCTTGACCATGTGGGACCTGGGCTGGTGTTGCAAAAATTTGAATACAGGTGACTGTTGAAAGAACAGCCTAGTGAGAAGCAGGTTACAGAGCATGCATCCTCAAGCTTAATCTGACTGGCTCTGGGTGAGAAGAACATGAGCCTGAAAAGGTCCTCAAATGGAAATGGAAGTGGAGAAGCCCTGTCTTTCCTCCTCGAAATAATATCTTGTAGTATAAAGAAGGGTAGAAAGAGAAAAGAAATGTAATTGTTTTATAGAGGAGGCAATAAAACAATGCTCAAGGGGAATAAAAGAAAGATCGGGAAATCGGAAAAAGGAGGTGCAATTTTTATTTTTAATTTCTAAATACTTTTTTAAAATTTATTTTTAAATTGACAAATAAAAATTGTATATATTTATGTTGTACAATTGACATTTTGATATATGTGGAATTGTTAAGTTGAGGAATGGTTAAATCAAGCCAATTAACATATGCATTGCTTCATATACTGTGTTAGCATTCCACTGTGATAACAAATACCTGAGATGATCAACTTATAAAGAGAAAAGGTTTATTGGGGCTCATATGTTTGGAGGTTTCAGTTCACAGTTGTTGGCCCTGTTGCTTTTAGGTATGTGATGAGATAGCACATCATGGTGGGAGCATGTGGTGGAGCAAAGCCACTCACCTCATGGTTGGGAAGCAAAAAGGAGGAAGAAGAAGGAGCTGGGACCTCCCTATCCCCTTTGAGGGCACGCCCCCAATGACCTAAGACTTCCCACTAGGCCCCGCCTCTTAAAGATTCCACAATCTCCCAATAGTCCCACTCTGGGGAACAAGTTTTAATACAGAGGCCTTTGTGGGACATTCCAGATTCAAACTATAACATATACTTATTTACTTGTGATGGGAACACTTAAAATACACTCTCTGAGCATTTTAAAAATATACATTACATTGTTATTAACCATAGTTTTCATGCTATACAATAGATCTCTTAAACTTTTTCCTCCTAACTGATATTTCATAGACTTTGACCAGCATCACTGCAATCTTCTCCCCCCAAGGCAGTGGAAGTTTTAGTGATGAGACTAAGATGAGTCTAGTGAGACTAAAAGGAAAGACTGCATGGCAGAGGGAAGCTGACTGGTCACCAGATGAGAAAAATGCTTAGTTGTTTGTTTATTTAAAACCCCTTCATATTTAACACTTAGGATTTTGAAAATCTAGTGATTTATCTGGTGATTCCTAGAAGGCCTGTTGCCTATGAAGAAAAGGGTTTTTCTTCTTTGGGAAATCAAATTTTTTCACCTTTCTCTGACTGCTTCCCTGTTACATCAGAGAATAGGGTGGGTTGCATGCTCAGGGGATCTGTATTTCAAATCTAAAGATTTTGATACAAAAGGGGAAAATGTAGGAATACGGAAGATAACTGACCAAGGGAATCAATGTATGGATTTCAAGTCTTTGGATATTTCTGTGAGACTGATCTAGATGGTAGTAAGCTTGCAAAACAGTGTGTGTCTGAGTATGGAGTGTAAATGCGATTTGTCTTTCTTTTGGACATCTCTTATTTTAAGATCTGCATGTTTAAAGTGGATCTCCTGGCTTTGCCCTTCCAGCTCCTTCTTACTGACTGGGCAATGGCAAAATGCATTCTCTCGTGGGATGTCATGACATTTCATCATGGCAAAAATGAAAGGATTCAAAAAGGTGCCTACTTACAACGAGGAGTCATAATTCCCCATTTTCTATTTCATTCCACTTCAATCAGCTTGCTTCTGGCAGTCAGGTCTAAAAGGCAGGCCTAGTAACTGGTGTTCCGTCCCCATCCATCACAAATACAAAATCAAAATCCATCATGTCCATTACCAAAACGTCATGAGCCAATGGCGTGTCGATGTCACCTTTGTACATTCAGCTCTGTTAGACTGTGCCCAGGACCTGTCCCTCGCTAAAGCACAGCCAAGCAGACCTGCACACACAAAGAGGTGATTGTTGGATGCTGTAGACAGCACATGTCTAGATTTGATGTGCATTTGCAGGCCAGTGGCTCACCAAGAGATTCTAGTTGCATCTCTGCTGGATATTCCAGTTTCTAAGTGGACTTGGAGAAATCACTCACGGGGCTTTAGTTTCCGCAGGTATTAAAGGAGTTTGGATTTCTGAAATGTAAATGCACTACAGAGCTGATAGCAAACCTAAAAGACTAAAATTTATTTGACCAACCATGATTACTGTTGGGAAATATTGACCTAACAATGACTTCATCTTCTGCCCGGCCCAATCTGTTCCTTAGTAAACACTCACAAATCCTTTGCCTCTGAAGGCTCTGGTAGTATAGGCCATGGTGATGCAGCTACCACTAGCCTGTTGTCACTGGTAACTTGAGCTTTCCCCAGAAGTGGGTGAGGCATGCATCCTCACGCTTAATACTCTTTTTGCTGTTCCCAGAAAATCCCCCAACCAGGCTGATGTAAGGGAAACAGTATCCTTCCTGGTTGTCTTGGAGAGTTGAGAGAGGTAGCAGTGAAGAAGAATTGGCATAGCAAAAGGGCTCATCAATGAAACTGCTTCAAAAACTGTCTTCCTCTTTCTACCCTTTCTTTGTGAAAATTGAGGCGGGATGTCCAAGAACAGTGAAATTTTATATATGGGATAGCCTGCCTTATACTATAACCAGGAAGAGACCCATGTTAGCACTCTAGCAAAAAAGGAAATTCTTGCAGCCTACACCGAAGTCACTCCTCCAACCACTAGGAAGAGATGCACATCTACAAATTATCATTTTAACAAAAAGCCTGTTATTGCAAAGTCTCAAATTTTCTATTATAATATGCTTTTTTCCAGAGACTTTTGAAAGACATAACCCATTCAACCAAGAATCACACTTTTATCCCAATTTAAAATAATACCCAGCAATTCAGAAGCCTTTCAGAGCATCCACAGGCAAGCATTTCAGAAAGATCTCTTATATACTTAATTCTCTACCTGTGTAACAATCTACACTTCCTTTGTGAATTTGTTTAATATTCATTAATTAGTCTCATGTCATTCTTCATGTCCTCTGAGAGTATGATGCTCAGCCATCTCGAGGGGAATAGAAAAAAGGCACAAAATAAAGGTGAATAATGATGATGATTACTGAGACATGAACCCAGGACAGAATCTCCATATTGTACATTGAATTTAAATAGTCTTCACAGGAGTAGGAACATGTAATTCCTTCCAGCAGAGGGGTGCTATGATATAAACTGATGTGACAGATGGCCACGCCATAACCCACCCTGATTAGCATTCATTAGCATACCAGGTTGTATCTTGATTAGGCACTGAACACAAGGTGTGCACGGGAACAGCGTCTCCATTAACCTCATCCACAAAAGAAGCATCCCTTCACCTTGCGGGAACTTGGTAGGAAAACGATGTTGTGATGTTTGATACCGAATCCTGTTCCACAAGCAGAAAGGGTTTTAGGCTCACTCTGAGCCAACCTGGACCCAGGTGACTATTCCTAAAAGGAGACAGGCTGCTGCGTGGGCCAAAGGGGAATGTGAGACTTTGGAGACGTGAAGGACCTCAGAGAGGACTTAGAAGGGGAGGGGAAGAAAGAAGAGTGTTTTCATCCTTGTCCTTGAAGAAAAGTCACTCCCTGATATGGAGGGGAGAGATCTTTTTGTTTATGTGGCATTTCAATGCATCTATGTTATCTTTGCTGTTAATGTGAAAAGCGTTTTACTCAAGCTGAAAAGAAACCAAAGGAGAGAGAAAAAGAAAAGGAGAAAAATTAGTGCACAACACCACCTGCTTATCTGGGAAGAAAGAAAGTGCCCAAGGAAAATACATGTAAGGTGCTTTGGGCATAATAAATATTTGGCCTATATACTTTTAGCATTGCCTTCAGGGTGATGTTGAAAAAACACTTTCCCCCTAGGACCCTGTGATCATCAATCAGAGGGAAACTTTTTCTGCCACTTGATGACACCCAGATCCATATCTCTAATTTCAGATCCCTCTTTCAAGATTGGCACCCATATATCCACGGGTTTGCGGGATACTCATTCATATGGGCATCCGCATATTTCTGGAGGCTGTGCCATGGGACAGGGACTATGTAGTAAAGAATCCAGACAGAGTTTATTGTTGAGTTTGGGAGAGAGACAAGGAAAAAGAGACTCGGAGTCAGCGGGGAGAGAGAATCAGAACTGGAGGGGCAGCAGCAGGAGCCCTGCCCTGCCTGGGATCAGGGAGGCCAGAGAAGAAATGACATCAGAGTGGGACCTCAAATATGAGGGGTGATTGCTCAAGGAAAGCTCAGGGACTGGAGACCATGGGAGATGAGAAAGAGGCAGGGGCCACAGCCTTCTCAAATGCCTGGAGGCGATAAAGAGTCTGGCATATTTGATGAAAAACGGTGAATATCTAGCAATCCTCAGGCACTTCAAAATCTCTGTCTGTCCCTCTCTTTGTGTTCTTTCTTTTTGTGAATGGCACTACTGTCTTCCCAGGCACCCAGAGAGGTGATCCGCACACCTTGCTGTTGTCCTTCTTTTCCGTTCCTCCCTCAAGCCCAATAAATCGCCCCATTCTTCTAAGAGCATTGCAAACTGCATACAAATGTCTCACCTCTTCCCTAGATTGCTGCGACAGTCTCCATGCTTATCCTCCTATCCTTACCGTGTCTGCCCCCAACCCATGATTTACATCATTACCGATCTCTGCAGAAAATGGAATCTACGGCATCAGTGCCCATCATCTGTCCCTCAGTATCTACTCATGGTCCTCATTAGCACCTGCTCTCCCTCAGGGCAAATGGGGTCTGGTGTGATTTTACCTCTGCTTGAACTCCCAGACCTGCTGTTTTTAGCCCCTTCCCTGCACATATCCTTAGACCCCACTGTATGGCGCTGCCTTCAGTTACCAGATCTTGCCCAACTCGAGTTGTGTGTCTATTATTTCCTAGAGTATCCTGACACTTCTGTTTAGTTCATTCTATCCATTCTGTGATTCTCAGAGGAGACATCATCATTCTGCACAGCCTCCTCTGAAAGCTTCATTCCAGTCCAGGTGGGGGACCCATGTGCTCCCAGGCATTCTGTGCTTTCGTCTCCCATAGCACAAGTCACGCCATATTTTTATGCCGAGTCTGCTTTGTCTGTGTTTCTCAATAGACTCAATGTGCTTTGGAGGCAAGAATCAATGATTTCCTCTCATATTTATTTGTGCCTGGCACAGTGTCCCCAAGCTTTCACTAATTGTGTCTTGCTGTCCTCCTCATCAGAAGATGTTATGTTTCTGTGTAGTTTTTGTTCCACTCCAAGGCCAGCTTCATGGTGTCAGGGAGTTTTCTTTCTTCAGTCATCAGCTCTGACATAACACCTGCATAGAATAGGTGCTCAAATAATCACGTATTTGTTGAATGAATGAGTGAGTTTGGGATTTATGTCCTTATTCTGGCTTTGACCCATTACTTCTGTGGCATGGCAAACCACTATTTTTTTTTTCATTTTTCTTTGACATGCGATTTGCTTATAAGCAGTCAATGACTATGTGCCATTGGGCAGGTTATTAGGCCTTGCTCAGTCTCAGTTTCCCCTTCTGTAAAATGATGGTTATAAAGGAATCTACCTCATTAAGTTTGCATAAGGCTTACATATGCATAATGCTTAAATCATGCCTGGTATATGGTAAATGCCCAGCCAATGTTAGCTATCCTCCTCCTCCTCGTGATCCTCATCAAAATTGCCTCCATTTTGATTATATATTTTCCACCCCTTTAAAAATCACACTTTGACACATTTTTTCTTCCCACAGTCTTCAAGCAATAACTGTCTCAATAATTTTAGGGGCCATTCGACTGTTTCATGCATAGTTGTTAGCATGTGGTAGATGGCTATTAAATGCTGGACTAGAATGATAATTTGAGATTCCACTTTTAAAATGCTTACATTGCACCAATAAAAGAGTAGAAGGGGATAGGGAGGGAGGTGGGGAGGGGAAAAGGAAAAACTGATGAAAGAAACAGTTCAAATGATGCTGCGCCCGTGTATGAAGGTATCACTACCACTATCACTATTGTACAGGGAGGGGTGGGTCGCAGGGTAGGACCTGCAGGGAAACACACCAAGGCCTGTGTGCATGTTTATGTGTATGACTTTGAACCTTACTATGATGTATAATTACAATGCACCAATAAAAGTATAAAAGATACATCTTTATGTATGGGTCATCTTTTTCAGATTGCCTTAATACTGCAGTATTCAATGGAAAATGAGTTTTGGTGAAAAAGGTTTATCTTGTCTATTCCCCCACTTCAGTTATGAATGACAGTTATGAGTAGAATAGCAATAGCATTTCTATTTTTATACATGACATCCATCCACCTGCTTTTTGAAACCTGACACCTGAGCCAGACGCATTTCATCCTAGATTTAGAGAGGGACTTAAATTGGGAAAAAATGTCCTCAGTTTCTTCAAGAAACAAATACATGAACATAGTCGCATTTCCATGGAGATGTTAAAAAGCAAATATGGATGTTCTATTCTAGGTAGGTTGGAGAGGTGCAAGTTATGCCCTATTTTTAGGCATGGTGGCTTGCATTTCCATGGTGCCAATAAAAGATTTTAAGCCCTGGAAATTTACTAATGATAAAAGCAAGGTCTTACTGGGAGGGATACTTGTGGACACTGAGTACCTAACCTGACACACGTGTGGACGCCTGTCTACATGCATCAAGTTTAGGCATTGTCCAAAAGATGGCACTGTTTGTGTTTCTATCATCCTTAATTGCAAACTTTATACTATCTGGGCACATTAATGAACTAGATTAAGATGGAAAAGAGATATCATCCTCCACACAAATCAAACTGCCACTTTATTATAGGCCTTTTCAAACTCTTCATCTCATTTCTCAGCAAATGAATATGCCCAAGCTGTTAAATGTAATAACTGCAATGTCAGCAAAACTTTTACTGATTAAATACTTACTTTTTCCATTTTAAAGGTGATTATGAAATCCAGTTTTGAAATCATCACAGTTGCAGAAGATGAGTGATTGAGATATATTTAACTTTTCAGTCTTGAAAGGCTAGATTTTCAAATGTAAGCACTCTTTGATCTTTTAAATGTGACTACGCAGGAAACACATAACTGGTATCGCAGGTCACTGCCTATTAAGAAGCATTGTTCTTAGAAATTTCATATGAAGTAAAAGGTGAAAGCTCCAAAATAATCTTATTAGGGAAAATAGAAAATGAGAGTTCTGATAACATTATATACGCCCGAGATATGCTGGGGTGCTTCTGTATAGGAGTGGGACACAATGACAGATGACTTCTTGGGAGCACTTCTGACATTGTGGTGCACATATATATTTTTGCCTGTCGAGCATGTCTTTAGGAAATCACCTTCCCCATTCTTAAGTCACTTCCATTCACAGTTCATCGATCAAAACAAGTTAAATGGCAACCCTAAATTCAGTGAGTCAGGGAAGTGCAGGACTGCTGTGCTCCTGGAAAGGGAGGGACACCGGGAGTTCAGCTAGTGAGTACTGTCATCTAAATGCAGGATGTGGTCTGCACACGCCGGGAAGCAGAAGCCAGTGAATGGATTCACCAAGTTGGGGGAGGAAGGGACTGTCAGATATGTTAGATATATAAAGTTTATGACAAAAAATGTCCCCAATGGCCAAGAATCATCATGGTCACCATGAGGAAATAACACAATGTGTACTAATGCACGTACACAGGTGGGTAGGAATGGGTTTTGCTCTACAAAGTCACTTACAGCCGAGGCTAGATTAGAGCTTTATAGAGCAGAAAACATTTCTCCTTTATATAAAAAAGTTCAGAGAACTAATGTCCTTTCTGATACCAGCAGAAAGAACAGTATTAAGACACTTTTATTATGGAAGGTGTTTTTTGAAATATGTCAATTATTTCCAGCAATGTGAGAGTAGGCTGCTAAGAGTTTTGTAGAAAATAATTTCCAAAGAATCACTAAAGATTTTTCTTATGCCTATTTAATAACAGCTGAAATTTTATGAACGTGTTAGAAAGTTGGATTGTACCTACATATTCATATTTCTTTATGTCTTGGTTCCTATAGCTTCCTTCCTTCTCTATCATACTTTGTAACATCCTCTCAGTGGCTTCAGTATAATAACTTATATCACAGTTATTTGTTCACGTTTTGTATTGCCTGAAGAATCGAGTGTAAGGAAACAAAGGTAGGCCTCGTTGACACAGGGAAACTGCTTGGAAGCAGAAGAAGCACTGGAAAAACTACGAGACTAACAGGGATAGATGTGTTCCCCAAAAGATTCTGGATACGCATGCATTGAATTTGCTGAGCATTTGGTTTTCCTGAGGTTGTATATCCAGTGAGAACGATTTGATGCCTTCTAAACTGCACTTCAGGTGCTCATTAAAAAGAGAATTTGGTCATATGGTTCACCTGCCTCCTAGCTAAGAACATGAATGCATAATAAATCTTAATGCATTTAAATACAGAAAAGAGGTTGAAGGCTATGGAGTTGGCCATAGCTCAGTCTGAATCCTAGCTGCTGTTTGCTGTGGGCCCATGCCCAAGTCATTCAACCACCCCGATCTTTAGTTTCTTCCTCTATAAAATAATATCAACCTGGTATTGTTTGGATCTTAAATATCACCCCAAAGCTTGTGTGTTGAAGGCTTGGTCCCCAGCGGAGGTGCTATTGGGAAGTGGTGGAAAATTTAGGGGTGCGTGCCCTTGAAAACTCCAGGCCCTTCTTTTTATTTCGTTCTTTCTTTTTTTTTTCTTGCTTCCAGGCTGCCAGGAGCTGAGCATCTTGGCTGTGCCACATGCTCCCTAACATGATGTCTGCCTCACCGCAGGCCCAAAGGCAACAGGACTAAGTAACCATGACTAAAACCTCTGAAACCATGAGCCAAAATAAAGCTTTCCTTCTTTTAAGTTGTTTATCTCAGGTATTTTGTCGCAGCAACAGAAAGCTAACACACAATCTCACAGTATTTTTTTGAGAATCAAACTATTAATTATGTTAGGAACCTGGTATAATCCTGAATATAGTTAAGTAGTCAACATTAGCTGTTAAAATACATTTTTAGCAAAAAATTTTGCATGCTTTATCACCTTAAACTTTATGAAAGGTATTATATTATGCTCCACTGGAGAAAACCGAGGTTCAGAAAGTTTAAAGAATATACTTTCAGGTCACTTACAGAGGCAGTGTATTGCCCAGGATTGCTGATGTCCATTTCAGTGAAATTTTCCTGTCATTGTTGTGTACATATTCACACTAAGAAGCACTCCTAAATATCTATAAGCCATCATCATTCATGTGATGTTTAGTTATGTGGACAGATAGCTAAGATATAGTACCCAGTTATTTGATCAAATAGTTATCTAGGTGTTGCTCTGGAGCAATGTTATAGATGTATTTAACATCTACAAGCATTGACTTTATGCAAAAGTAAAACCTTGTACTATGTGAATGGGTCTCATTTAATCAGTTGAAGGTTTTGAGAGCAAAAACTGAGGTTTCCTAAAGAAGAAGAAATTTTGCTTCAAAATCGATGCATCAACACCTCTCTGAGTTTCCAGATTTTGGTCTGCCCTACAAATCTTGGACTTGGCCAGTCACTATAATCAAATGAGCCAATCAAAGTCATCTCTCCCTGTCCTCCTCCCAACTCCCATTGGTTGTATTACCATGGGGAACTCTGACTAATTCAAAGCATAAAGTAAAATCCCCTAAAATTCTCTTTCTGGAGGGCAGGACTAACTCTGGTAATAGGCACATTATGCGCTCCTACTGTATTTGGTTACTGCAGGAGATGGGACCAATATACAGAACAGATGCCTCTTTTAATTAGCTACACCGCTACAGACTTCCTTTGAGTTAGGATTTTGTGTTGCTTCCTCGGAATCATAGCAGATGCCATTAAATGACAATGCAGACCTTCAAATGATAAAACTTAAATGATGACACAGACCTGTAAATGTGAACATCCACCAATATCTCAGCATGTGTAAATGTGCTCTTGTCTTTGGACACAAATGTTCCGTGTTGAGATGGTTCCCCCAGCCCTGGCACACGGAACTTTACTGGATTCCAGGTCCTGCAGTTACATAATAGAAGATCAGGAAATGAAAGCGATGCTTAGGCTCACCTAAGTGAACACAATTAGGAAAACCAGGCAGAAAATCATCTTGAAATTTTCTTTTAAGACAGGAGGAAGCAGGTCTATCTTTTTCTTGCCAACAAAGGTAAAAGTTTCAACTTATGTTTGTATCCATCAGTACCTTAATGGCATCAAATCCAAGAAGAGGTGTCCTTCCTTTTGACCCAGGAAAGCTTCTCCATTTGTACTTTGGATCTCACTCCTTTCTGTCCCCTCGGGGCCTTCATTCTATAAATTATCTCTTCTTTCCTGCTTTAACAAACTTCATTAGTGATGTGGACGATGATGATGATGGTGATGATAGCACCCATGTGCAAACGTCACACTGAATCAAGTCATAAGTCTGTCCAATAATTATTAGTCCTTTCATTGAATAGTTGAGGAAACTGAAGCGTAGAGAAGCTGGAAGCCATGCCCATAGATGTGCTAGCTGGGAAAGAGCTGGGATTCACAACCAAGCCTTCTCTAGTAATTCTTTTATATCATACTCAATTAGCTTAAGTTTATCCCAACAATAATTATAGTATAGGCATAAATTCATGGTTTCTTCATCCTATTTTAATTATAAAGTTTAGCCTCACAAAAGTCTGTGTGTGTGTGTGTGTGTGTGTGTGTGTGTGTGTGTGTGTGTATGTGTTGTGTGTGTGTGTTACTGGGGATTGAACCCAGGGATGTTCTACCTCTGAGATACACCTACAGTCCTATTTTATTTTTTGTTTTGAAACAGGGTTTCACTAAGTTGCTGAGTCTGGCCTCAAACCTGTGATCCTCCTTTCTGAGTCTCCCAAGTGCTTCAATTATAGGCGTGCACTATCATGCCTGGCCTAAACTGTTAAACAGGGTTTGTAAAATCCTTATGAGATCCTGAGCATTGACACATCAGGTTTCCAGCCCAGGATTCTCTTTCAATGTGGGCTGCCAGAAACTGACAGTGAGGTTATGGGAGGAAGTGCCCTCTGAGGACAACTTCCTACTCCTTCAGGATTGAAAGCTGAATTCCAGTTTCTGGTCCAGCATATAAGAATCTTGGAAGTGGCCACTTCTTCCTAGCAGCATATAAAAATGAGACAAACCAAAAAATCAACAACTCATTTTAGATCTGTGTTAGTCAGTTTTCCAACACTTTAGCATAATACCTGAGATAATCAACTTAATAAGCGAATGGGTTTATTTTGGCTCAGAGTTTCAAAGGTTTCAGTTCATGCCCTCTTGGCCCTGTTGCTCTGGGCTTGTGGTGTCCAGTACATCATGGTAGGAGCACATGGTGGAAGAGGCCTGTTCACCTCATAGCTGTGGAGAAGCAAAGAGACAGGAAGGGTCCAGCGTCACAATATCCCCTTCTACTAGGCCCTGCCTCTTAGTTTCCACCACCTCCCAATAGTGCCATGGAATGGGGACCCAGACTTTAACACTTTGGGGATATTCAAAATCTGGACTATGATAATCTTTGAGATCATGGGGAAATTTGCTGCCCCCAAACTGGAAAGACAGATGAATACAGAGAATTACAACTTAATAGAGCAGAAACCCAGCAGAAACATCCACAGGAAACTGTATTGGGGTAGGAAATCTTGAATTATAATTGACAAGTTGCAGAAAGCTTAGTGTAGGCAAGATTGAGAGTTAAAAACCCTGGGGGAACCCAGTCACAGCAGGACTCCAACACTTTTGTGAGTTTTAACTTCAGGAGCACAACTCGGTTTTTATAGTGAATATCAGAGAAAAATTCCTTCATGCTTCCAGCAGGGATAAGAAGAAAGGAACTATTTTGAAATATATGAGAGCATTCCTTAACCCTCAGGAAAAATTATCTAACCAGAGCCTAATCTGCTGGGGGAAGGGAAACACCCAACTCTAATGCATCTATACATTCTGTCCCACTGAAGGGAGCGGGGAGTAAGAAGCATTTGAGAGGTACGCAGCCTAGAGATACAGGCTCAGTAAAAGACTTAGACCCAATTGTAGAACTTTAGAATGCTTCTCCTCCTCTCACACTCTACCACTATATTACTAAAGGCCTATTAATAGCAGATCCTTTTATCCAGTACATCATGCCTGTCTATCAAGAAAAAAATTACAAGGCATACAAAAAGGCAAAAACACAGAAGAGATAAATGCTCAGAAAAAAATACACATAGGGATATCATATTCAAACTACAGAAACTTAAAAATTAAAAAAATTCTGACAGAAGCCAAAGGGGTTGGGGAACCCACCTCACCAATAGAAGATCAAAGGTAAGAATTACATCTGACTTCTCAGAAAATATGTAAGCAACACAAGTGTGAAGTGAGATACTCATAGTGTTAAGAGAAAAAAAGAAACCCACCACTCAGAGTTCTGTGCCAATGAAATTATACTTCAAAATAGAGAAGAAAGACTTCCTAAGACAAACAATAAGTAAGGCAATTTGTTACTGGTAGACTAGCCTTAAAGATGTGCTTCAAAAAGTTCTTAAGAAAGAAAGAAAATGACATAGATCAGAAACTTGGATTTACATAGAGAAAGGAGGCACATGGAATGTTTACCCATTTCCTCAAATATATGGACAAGTCTAGTAAAATTACTTTGAATCTCATTATGATGTATAAGTACATTGCATCAATAAAAGTATAAAAAATTATAGAATCATGATCTGAAATGAAGTCAGGAAAACCTGTTTTCAATACTATAAGCAGTAGCCTGAAGCCCTGGCCTGCCTGTCATGCCATCTGGCTTTAACACCAATGAGCTGATGAGTAAGTAGATGTCATTTCTTAAGCACTGAGGTTTGTTTCCTCTTTGACCCACGAAGTCCCCTCATTAGTAAAATAGGATAATAATACTACCCATGCGAGGATTAAATTCGATTGTTAAAAAAAAGTCTAGCTTCTGACTACTATCAGGTACCCAATAAGCAGCAGTTAGCATTCTCAGCTTAGCTCTGGTGTCCCTAAGCCTGGCTCCTTCCCTCATGAGTTGACTCGCCTCCCTCCCTTGGCACGGTTGGCTCCTGTCTTATCTCTAAAAGACCTATGAGGTTTTCCACACTTTAAAATTCTTATTTATAGGGCAGTCCCTAAAATAATTAAACAGAGAATTACCATATGATCCAGTGATTCCACTTCTGGGTATATACCCCAGGTAATGAAAAGTAAGAACTTATATGCCTTTGTTTACATAGGCATTATTTACAATAGACAAAAGGTAGAAACAACTCAACCACCCATCATTGAATGCATGGATAAACCAAACTCATTATGTATATACAATTCAATAGTATTCACCCTTAAAAAGACTGAAACTCTGACGTGTGCTCCAACACGGATAAACCTAGGTAACATTATGCTAAGTAAAATAAGGCAGACACAAAAGGATAAATATTGTGTGATTCCACTTACAGCACATTCCTAGTATAAGCAAGTTCATAGAGACAGAAAGGAACATCATGGTTCCCGGGGGCTGTGGGGAGGGCAAACAGGGAGTTATTGTAAAACTGGGTTCCGAGTTTCTGCTAGAGATGAAGAAGAACTTCTGGAGCTGGATAGTGGTGATATTTGCACAATCATGTGCATGTACTTAATACCACTGAATTGCACACTTAAATATGGTTGCAACGGTGAATTTTGCATTTTATATATACTTTATCACACATACACAAAGCATTTTCTGTAGGAGAACCTGCTCTGCTGGATTGGATCCAGGGCAGGGAGGAAGCCACTGCTCAAAACTCCATTTTTAATTACCTCTAGGGCCTGCCTGCTCCTCACAGTCTCAACTGGGGGCTGTGTCAGTTAGCCCCTGTCAGATCCTGATTGCCCTGTGTAAGCCGCCTTCCGGGGCTGTAATTGTCTTTCCAGATTACCTCTGTGTGAGGACACTAATCATTTGCTTGAACCTGATTGTGTCCTCGGCATGACACCAGCGGCTGGGCATAATAGAGCATGAATGGAATTCAGCAGACTTGAAATTTGGTCTCCTTGATTGGCTTTTTCCATGCCCCCCCACCCCAACTCTCCCTGCTCAGCTGCTTTGGTTGCACTGCAGCTTCTATTCCTTCATCAATACCAGCCAGCCGTCAGGGTAGAAATGGCATCTTGGTGCTCATCTGAGTTCTGCATCGATGACATTCATATCAGAAGAAGCCTGTCTATACTGTAGATCAACATGATTCCCACCCCCCTTCCTCATAGCTGCCAGAACCAATCTTATCACTGAGAATCAAATCTATTCTGCGAACTCATATATCATCATTACCTACAATACCAACTTTGAAATCAAAGCAGACCTGGCGATTTTATTGATGCTTGAAGCGGAACAGAGCCCAGGTCACCCTGAATCAGTTGCGCCTGGTTTTGCCTTGCTGACAACAAACATGTCCCTGACAAAATCACCAAAGAAAAGATGACTCGGTGAGTTCAGTGCAGGAGGTAACTTGTCAGTGACAGAGGTGGGATATTTTTATCCTTATAACTCAATGCTAATGAAATTGGAGAGGGTGAGCTCTGACTGCCAGCGTGTTCCCTGGGGAGCAGGGAGGGAGAAGCAGAAAGCACCAGAGTCTGGCTTATTTTCAGAGTCGTTTTTCTCAGCAAGGCCATGATTTAATCGGGTGGTCTTACCAAGAGCTGAGGAGTTGGGGACCCAAAGCAATAACCTGTAAGGCCAGGGTTGTGACTTTAAAGCATGGCCCATGGACAGCTCTGTGAAGCACAATCAGTCACACCTGGATCTCAGTGTTCTCATTTGTGCGGTGGCAAAAAATTACACTGCACGGTCCTTCACCATTTAGAGGATTAGATGCTGTTTGTCAAGTGATTTGAGATCTAAGAATAGAAAGAATTATAAAATACAGGCACATCTCAGTCATATTACAGTTGCTAGCAAGGCTCGAGGTGGGGAAAGAAAGATGCCCAGCCATGAGAGCTTGCTGTCTGCCTATCTGTAAAGGAATGCAGTTGGGGGAAGGAAGGATATGAGAAAGGGGAAAGATGTCATGTGATGGAGGGAAATGAAGGGAAGGAAAAGGAGTAAAGACATTGTGTGGGGATTCTCAAGACCACCCTCAGATTTGATAATTCACCGCAAAGTCTCACAAGACCCAGATGAGATGTTATATTCATGGGCATGGTTTACTACAGCAAAGGGTACAGAATAAAATAGCAAAAGAGAAATGTACATAGGTCAGAGTCTAGCAGAGATGTGACACAGAGCTCCCAGCTGTCCTCTCTCAGTGGAGTTAGACTACTTAATTCTCCCAGCAAGGATGCTTGACGACATGTATGAAATATTGCCAACCAGCTCACCTGAGACTTCCGTCCAGTCTACATGGAGTGTCCCATGGCCTGAGCTACTCGGTCTCCAGCCTCTGTAGAGGTCAGACTGACACAGCAGAGCTCACAGCCTCAGACATACAAAGCAGGAATTCATAGTAAGGGACACTGTTAGTATAAACTAATTGGCGGGACCCCAAATAAACAATCTTCTCGGCCATGATATTCCAAGGGCTCAGAAGTTACCTCAAAGAACTGATTAAGAGCAGTATTTCCTTTAGAATGTGCTGGGTCTGAGTGCCTCAGGCCTGCACATGGACATGGGAAGAAGTAGGTCCAACTCCCTTCCCTGCTTACACAGAGGAAAGGTCAACGTTAGACATGCTGAAACCCTACATGCTATGGTAACCACTAAAAAGTTAAAGCTATTGAAAATATACAATTCATCCATTATTGCTCCTCTCTTTCAAGAGTCTTTTAATATTCTTTATTGTCAGATTTGATTCATCACTTTTTTTCTAGAATGCAGCTAGAAAAAAATGATTACTTTCTCATGTGATTTCTTTTTTCTTTTTTTTTTTTTTTTGTACTGGGGATTGAACCCAGGGACATTCTACGTCTGAGCTACACACCCAGCCCTTTTAAGTTTTTATTTTGAAACAGGGTCTTGCTAGGTTGCTGAGGGTCTTGATAAGTTGCTGAGGCTGGCCTTGAGCCTGCGATCCTCCTGTGTCAGCCTCCCAAGTACTGGGATTACAGGCATGCACCACCATACCCAACTTTATGTAATTCTTTTAATAGCCAATAGAACTATTGTGACTTTCTCTTGGCTGCCAGGATATTCAGAGTAGGTTTTGTGATTATTGTTTGTAGACTGTCTTCTGACATAAATGTTCTTTTCCCCTCAGTGTGACAGAGTAGAAAGAGCACAGTTATGGAGCCCAAAGATGTGATCTGGTCATTTCACACTGTATTCAAAAAATCATAACATCACTGTGCTGGTCAGCTTCCCATCTCTGTGACAAAATGCCTGGGATAAATAACTTGAAGGAGGATAGTTGATCTTGGTTCATGGTTTCTGAGGTTTCAGTCCATGGTTGTTTGGCCCAATTGCTTTGGGTCTGTGATGGGGAACACATTTCGGAGTAGGCATGCTCACCTGTGGTGTCTGGGAAGTGAAAAAGAGACACAGGAAGGGGCCAGAGTCCCAATATCTCCTTCAAGGGCACGTCCCCAGCGACCTTTCTTCTACTAGGCCCCACCTATTAAAGGTTCCACCATCTTCCAATAGTGCCATAGTCTGGGACCAAGCCTATAACCTATGGACTTTTGGGGGACACTTCTCTAAGCTATAGCAATCACTTTGTACCCATAAATATGTACAACTATGATTTGTCAGTGAATAATAAGATTCAAATCCCATCTATTCAACATGATGGATGGCTATGTGTCCTTAGACAAGTCACTTAAACCCTTTCAACATGTGTCCTTATTGATAAAATGACTCTTCAAGGATGTTATGAGAAGTACAGATAAGGATATAAAGTGTCGGGTGCTTGTGGGTGCTGAATAGAAGGTAATTATTCTTGTGAACTTTCCTATCCTCTTTTTGGTTTATTTTTAGTTCTTTGCCTGAGGGGTTTTGTTGGTGGTGTTACTAATGTAAACCTCCTTAAGTCACTGTTGACAACTGACAGAATGCAAACATATAAACAACCTGTAGGAGTCTGGGTTAGTCATTGTGTATGGTGGTTGTGAGAATAGACCTCCCAAATTGTCTGATTGTCCAGCTGCTGTGCTCTGCACTGCTGCATTTGGGCTGGGACCGCCTTCCCAGGGCTGCACCGTAATAAGTGCCAGCAAGGCAGGCCCATTCCTGGGGAATGTGACGGCCCTCTGACAGTTTTGACCCCACTGCCTCCCTGACCTTTCCTTAGAACTGCACTGTGGTAGAAGGTCTTCTTTCCCAACCCTCCTTCCATCCTCTCTCTCTCTTTCCCTTGGATCAGGCCTATGAAGTGGTCTGATGGTTCTACCAGGCTTCCCTGGATCCCTCCCCATTTTCTCTCACAGATGTATGCTGTATCAAAGTTCTTCCATGTCGAATCTCACCTAGGCACCCTCTTCTCAGCAGCTCCAGGATGTGTGACTGACAGAGTGGGAATTCTTCTCTCCTTGTGAGAATGAGCCTTACCAGTTGTGGGCTCAGTGGAGAACTAGCACCTTCATCATGCTCATCCCAGTCCTCATTCTGCCACAACCTGCCGGTGCAGTAATTGGAGACACTCTTCTTACTCTTCCTCGTGGTACTAGGTTGTATTTATAAGGAAGGGGTGGACCACACTTTGCAGCTTCCATCTTGGTTATGAGATGTCCTAGACCAAAAGAAACATTGCAAAGAGGGCCCCTGGTCCTCAGGAGGTAGATTGGGCTATTTAAAAGTTTTGATATGGGTGTTTATAGACAGCATTTCCCTTCCTTACACCAAACACCTCCCACCAAGGAGGATTCCTCCTTGACTGACTAAATTGCATTTTAACACAGATCCCCAGCTGTTTACCTTTTCTACCTTAATCAATAAGGCACCGAGAGCAAATGGCTTGACATCTATGGGCTGAATCAGTGTGAAAATGTTGTTGAGCTTATTACTGCACCTCAAGTCTGTTCGAGGGACTGGAACTAATTGAATCTATTTTAAGAGTCCATGAATTGTGGGCAGTTTTGACACTCTCCAGTCTGTCTCAGCCAGGATACTGGTTCTTTTGAGTATGTCTGTATTAATAGAACATTCTTTGCAATGGACTGACTCTCAACTGGCACCATTTATCTGTTTATAGACACAATCCCCAGCCATAACCAAGGCTCAGGCAAGGAAGAACTTTCAGCAGCAGTGAAATCCAAAGGGTGCACCTGAGGGGACAGAACAGAGTAAGTGAAGGAAGGCCATGGGCCACAGGTATGCAACGGGCCAAGAGATCAGCCTGTAGGTGGAGCCTTTGGACAGGGGTACCTGGTAGATGGGAAAAGGCAGAAATCTAAGCACAGTGTAGTGGCCAAATTGGCAGGTGGTGCAGCTCCATTTCCTAGAAGGAAGGATTTGGGTTAGGAAAGCACAGCAGAGACACAGCGAGGGGCAGAAAAACCAGAAAGCCAGCTATTAGCAGGAGACTCAATAAAATAGAAGGCAGAAGGCTAGGTGCTGGAAATGAATTCTGAGGTTTGAGGAGGGCCCAAGGCAAAGTGACAGTACTCCAAAAAAGGTTTCTATCTTCCTGAGGAGGGTGAGGTCCATGTCTGATTGCAGGCTTTAGGGACAGGTCAAATTCCTGCAGGCCTATGGGGTAGGGCTGGAGAGAGAAGGATCAGAGAAGAAAGGGGTTAAAATTAAAAAAAAAAAACTAGGAGATTGTGACACAAGCAAAACATCACTGCAAAAGGCAAAGGAAGCCCATTGCGTCTACGGTGCCACCAACACCAAAACATTTCACTGTCCAGGGTACGGACTTGCTCCTTCTCAGCCCCCCAGCCCTCTGAACAGGTGCAGGGATGGTTCCTGCAGAAGGGACATGGAAACTGCATGGTCTCATATCATGGCCCATACTCCCCTGCAGCTAATTCACTTCTAGGAGATCCTCTTCTTAGTTGGGCCATGCTAGGCTCTCTGGTATTTCAGGCCTAATGCAGGCCTATTGCTGCCACCCCAGATGCCAATGTGTCTCTGCATTGAGTTTCCACTGGCATCTCAGCCAACTCGGTTAAAAGGATCTCTGGTCTTAGGGGATTTGTGAGTGGAGGCGTCACTGTCCCAGGGCCACTAATATAACACATTGGCCTCTTTCCAGAGTATGCCTATGCTTATCTGTTCATCCTTCTTTCCCCTTAATAAGGAAGTCAGGGGCATTGTGCCCTTGCTCTCAGTAGCTCCTGCAATTATGAGCACCATGAAGCTGGGGCTCTCCTATTTCCAAACCCCGGCCCACCACCCACTCCTTCTGCTTGCCCACGGAGCAGCTCCAGGTGTTTAGCCTCTGTTCCTACAATGACACTCCATTGTCACAGCTTTGCTAACTCTTCCTCCTTCCCGAGAACTTCAATTTTAGCTGCTCATTTGCTTAATTACCTCTATTGCTGATACTCACAAAAAGACTGAAGATGTAACAGATGGTGCCTTGGGATGGATGGATGTTATGGATGCAGAACTGTCAACACACCTATCTCGATCCCATTTTAACTTTCACATTATGTCCCCCCGTGGACTGTTGGCGATGAACTAAGCTGATGCGTGCTGCTGGCGCCCGGATGCTCACCGAGCTTAGTAATTCTTTTTCCCTCTCTTGCTTTCTCCCACCGCCCCCTCTACATTTGGCTTCCCAGTGCTTTTGTAATGATCTCTGTTGCATCTTTAAAAACTATTCCACCTCATTTAAAATGTGGCATAAATGATGGGGTTTTGACAAATTAAGTAATAATAAGAAAACATTTTCAATATTCTGCATTTTTCCATTAAGCTCCAAAAAAAAAAATAGCGATTATAGGAGCACCATTCTCTCTCCACAGTTAACGATGTGTTAGCCTGGTTTCATTAAAAACCTCATTATTCAGAGATTTATAACTCAGCCCAAGAAATCTCCTCCGAAGTTGGAAATAGATCCAATTTCAGTTTAGAAACTTACTTTTAGAGCATTTGAATGAATATTGAATATCCAATGAGAATAGTAGTTAATAAATAAATGTCTTGGAATGCTGAAACGATGGGCCCAAATCATCAGAATGAAACTTAGCATAGATTGTATGTGCTATATGAAGGACGAAAGGATATAAAGTACAAAGAATAGAGATTTGGAAATTAGGAGACCTGACTTTGGTCCTGGCTCTGTTTCCAAATAGCTGTTTGACTTTGAGTCATTCTAGGAACACACTGGGTTGAAGTTACCTCATCCATCTAAAGAAGGAATGTCATAAGATAGGATTTCTAAGATATTTCCAGGCTTATTTCCAGGCTTGAGAGATGGGTGTGGTGGTGCATGCCTGTAACCCCAGCACTTTGGAGTCTGAGACAGGAGGATTGCAGGTTTGAGACCAGCCTCAGCAACTTAGCAAGACTCTCAGCAACCTATTGAGACCCTGTTTCAAAACAAAAAATAAAATAGAGCTGGGGGCGTAGCTTGGGGGTAGAATGCCTCTGAGTTCAATCCCCAGTACCACTACCACCAAAAAACAAAATCAATTGATATTTTTATCATCAACAGATTGAATTCCCCACTAAAAGGTACTAGGAGAAGTGGCTGGTTCCAGTGCTGACACAGTGAAGGTGAGCCTGGAATATTTTGCTCAAACTCAAGGACAAAAGTATTAAAAAATGATGGTGCTTACAAAAAAGGCTGCCAGAGCCAGCTTGACGTGTCTCATTGGCCAAAGCTGGGACTATTTGGGTACCAACATGATTAAATATGGAAATAAATTATGAGGTAGATATGTGGGGGAGGAGACAGACAGACAGACAGAGAGGGCAAATGATAAAGCCAATGGGTAGAATGTTAATAATAGTGAACTGGGTAAAGGGTGTTTGGATGCTTCTTGTACCATTATCCTCAGAAATATGAAATTATTTTTATTTTTTTGCGGTACCGGGGATTGAACGCAGGGGCATTTTACCTCTGCGCTACACCCCCGGCCCTATTTTTTATACTTTATTTTGAAACCGGGTCTCATGAAGTTGCGGAGGGCCTCACTAAGTAAAGAGAGAGAGAGACAGGGAGAGAGAGAGAGAGAGAGAGAGAGCTGAGGCTGGCCTCGAACCCGGATCCTCCTGTCTCCGCCTCCCAAAGTACTGGGATTACAAGCGTGCGCCACCACGCCCGGCTTTTGAAATTATTTTTAAAGAAAAAAGAAGTGTGTGTGTATGTGTGTGTGTGTGTGTGTGTGTGTGTGTGTGTGTGTATTTAATATGCAGATTTGGAGTTCCCTGGCTTTAGAG